>FIZU01024168.1:0-20668 GCA_900064475.1 Pseudococcus longispinus
ATTCCAAAAAAATTCAGGCGAAAAGCCTCATCCTTCCTCCATACATTTTCACTTGCATCAAAATTTTCCCCCAATACCCGTTAATTGAGAATTTTTTACCTGAAAACTGCGTTTTTTCGACCTCTTGGCAAAGGGGTTGAGGGGCGACAAAATTTTCTCCACCAAAAATGTTTTTTAGGGTCCCCTAATACTATATTAAAATTTTTCCAAAATCTGAGGACAGAGGCATTTCGCCCTCTTAATGGAGGGTACCCTTTCGTCACGCTGACTTTTAGATATTACGTCAGACTTTTTGGACTTGGAAAATTCTTAGATTTATAATGATTTTGAGAAATTTTGTGACACTTTATTGGACTGTAAAAAATTTTCAATCAGCGAAAGCATATTCTATGTTTTATAGTTTGATGGATAGTATGAAAATGACAGGAACTTTTTTGTCGGTATTTTCAGACTTTTTTGCAAGTTTGGTCATCGCAAAAACAAAGGTATTCAAAACCTGAAATTTCATAATTTTTTTCCAACATTGCAACCGTCATGGAGGGTCAGGGCCCTTCCCCCCCCCCTCCCCCCACTGAGAACTTATGAATACTTATACCTACCTTTAAAAATCTGCTTATAATTTTGTCTTTTAGAATCGCAGTTTTGACACCATAAATTTCTTTCAAGAATTCAGCTCACATAGTCTATATGCTTACAAATATATCAATTTATTTGAAGTTTGTCGATATTTTTCAAACTTTCTAATTTTTTGAAGATAATTTGTAGCGGGGGCTGAGAAATATCTATCAAAATTGTAAAGGAATATAACCATTTGAAAAATAAAAAATATAGAATATCTACGAAATATGAGATACAAATACAGCTCGAATTCGCCACTAAAAACACACAAATCGACCTCAATCACAAAATACTTATCTCGAAGATAATTCAAATTCCTCGCGACAAATTGCACGACGATCAGAAGTCGAATTTTCTTCTTTTTCACTCGTTTTTAATACGCCGGCGTCTATGAAAAATACCCATCTTATCCTCCGGCGTTAAATATTACTCTCTTAATATCGAAAATAACACGCAGACAAATTGTTACACGCCTTCAGACGATAAATAATTTATCACTGCGACGGATAAATGTGACAAATATAACATATAAATCGTAAATAATTAATGCGAAACGTTTAGAGATTGATATTTTCAAAGCCTAGTACTATGTATATTCGTGGTAAAACGTGACACAAATTAGTAATAAGTCGTACTCGTATACTCTGGTAAACGCACAAGGCACAATATTTCCAAAAGGTATACACCATAGTATGGTAGGTATACCTGCAGTAGCTGTACTTACGCGAATATTAAAGAGAAAGGAGAAGGACGTGGAATGTTTTAATTGGTTATCTCTATCTGCTCTCACAATAACCTATTACCATTTGAAATTCATTTTACAACACTTTTCTGCTTAAAATATACACCCGAATATGTACGCACGAATTCCAAAAACATCTTAAACGCTCCCAAACACGTCGTATAATAATTTCGTACCCATAACCAAATTCGCACGAGTTGTTTGAACTTGAAAATATGCTATACGCGTATATGGTAACCATTGCCTCAATCTAGCTTAGGTACCTTAGGTACCTATGTAAATTCAATACGTATACGAGATATTTCGACTGGGGAATTTTTCTCTTTATGATTTCAAATTCTAGAGTATCTTCTGCAAGTAAATTCTGGAATAAGTATCGGTGCACAAAGAAAGCAACGTATGGAAAAGGATCAGCATCCGAAGATCTTGCTCTTTGCAAAGCGAAGAATTCTTTAAAGGTGAATGTACTTATTATACGAGTACCTTTGTTTGAATTTCGTTTGACGAATGTAAAATCAAGAACAATTCGTTTCGCGGTAACGTTTTACGAAGATTTCAAAAACTTTATTTTTCTTCGGCGATAAATTCAATTTAGATACTTTACCTAAGCACTCTTTTATTCGATTAAACGTGGAATAAAATCAGCAGATGAGAATTTCGTCGAGACAAATTTTTTCTCTCCGATTCAAGGACAAGAGTCTTTTAAAAGTTTACATTCGGCGGATTCAATCGCATTAGAATTTTTTAGTACGTTTTTTGTTTTTTTCTGAAACAAAAAACAAGAGAAAAAATCGTAATTGCGGAATTGGATTCGCTTTGAGAAATCTATCTCGAAGGGAAAACATGCCTTTGCCAGTTCATAAACGAGAAAACTAATTAAGTATCCTCATGACATTCGCAGTGTTTGTTGTAAAACTATACAACTATATAAGAGTATTTGTTGAAATAATTTATACGAGTCAGTTTGACGAATAAAATTTACTCTTCTTCTAGTTTTTTTTCCACCATGAAAAAAATTACATTTGAAGAATAAATTGAAATTTTCAAAGTTTCGAATGCGTTTGACGCTAACTCCCATAATTGAATTTTCTGTATACTTTCGTCGGAGTCTGTCTCTCTCTGGCTGGGTGTGTGTGTTCTCTTAGTTTTACTTTTTTTTAATGACACGCGACCGCACGAGTTTCTTTTGTATTCGAAGTAGAAAAAAAAAAAGAAGAAGAGACTAGATAAGTACAAAAAAGTAAGAAAGAAAACCAAAACGAAGATTAATTTAGATTAAATAATAATAAATGAAATTCGAATAGGGGTTTTTTTTTACAACCTAAAAGGATCAGTTTGGTAAGTGAAAAAAAAAAGTTCATCGATCGTGGCGTATAAGAGAGTAAATTTCTTAAAAGTCTTATTCGTAAATGACGTTTATACCGTGGCTAAAGACGAAACAAAGTTGCCAAAGTTGCACGTTTGGAAATTAAGTCGAAAAGTTGAAGCTTATATCTTGAGACCAGCGTGGCTGCGAGAGGCTAAATTCCTTTTTCATGAATGGCAGTTGCTCGTTACCTGCCTTTTAAGAATTTGATGAATACGTTCTAAAGTGACTTCCATGATGAATTAATATGTATATAGTTGACGAACGAGTATAGCTGCAGGTTTTTCTTTTCGTCAAGTTGACTCGATTCGGGGCCCTTAAAATCAATAAGATCGGTTTACTGAGGCTCGTGGCGAAGGTTCGAATTAAATTATCATAAAGCCCAGACCGAGGCGAATACACTTATTCGACTTCGCCGTTGAGTATATACTCGTATAAATTCGACGTGTCTATTTGCAACTCTCTCATCGTCGTTCGATTGTTTGGTTTTTGTTTACGTTGCAAATGGTAATTTTTTTCTCGTATTTATACGAAAATATTCTTTACATTTGAGTAATTAATACTTGCCGGAGCTTTCATCTTTTTAATTAGACAAGCTTCTTAAAAAGGCTTGTAACCGGCAACCTTTTAAATATTAATATATTCTAAATTGTTTTTTCTCAAGTGTTAAATTATGCTTCCTATTAGCATAAATTTTTGCTGAGCTATGCGAGAGTTTTACATTTCTGTAATCCTTAATCTTGTAATTTGAAAGGATCGCTTTTTGTTCCATAGCAGGTTGCCTTTCAGTTAGCATTTGAGTAATTGCGTGAATTTGCGGCTATTAGCCGTCTGTTTCGCGGATGATACGAGGGGGAGAGCCCCATCATTTTGGGATTTTTTCGCCCGATTTTTCAGCCAGGTTAACGACGAACGAACGGAATTAATTAGGCTTTTTTTTTCTCATTCATTGTATTTTATTTCGGGAATTGTTACTAAAGCGAGGTGCTCTTTTTTTTTTACTTTATGGATTTTACTCTCGTGTTTTATTATATGGGTGTTTTAGTTTTATGGAAACGATTTTTAAAAGTTTTATCGATTTCGTATTTTTCTAATTGCGCTCTCGAGTGTAATTTACAAGGTTTAAAGTATATTTCAATACGTTATATTGGCGTAATAACGCCGCATATATATTTTTTTTATCTGGGTATACGAGTTTACGTATAAATACTCGGATGGTTCCCTCGAATATTTCGTATACTCTTTGATCGAGTGTATCGATACATAGTTTGCTTTTTTCATTCGCGGATGAATGGAATTTGCGAATTTTTCCGCAGGAATTTACAGCTTCGGAATGCTTATCCGATTTGCAGGTATGGGTTAATTTAAGATATTTATGCACTTCGTTTCGAGTTTTTTGATAGGCTCATTTGCAGATACAGCAATGCTTACCTATCGCTGCGTAGTGCGCACGTCCGTTCATTTATTTATTATTAATTTATTCGATCAACGTACATACTCGTAAATAATATTGGCATATTGACGATTGTTTAATACGATACTGAGGTATAACCAGATGTGAATATGGGGTTTTCTGATGGGAAAATTGAAATAATTATCTTGAAGCTAAGACAACCCATCGAAGGTATCAATAAAAATCAAGATTTACAAAAATCAGGTAATTAAAACGTCGTAAAAATCTTTAAAAAATTACCTATTAAATTTTTTTAAAATTTTGTGTGACATATGATTTAGTAATTCGCAGAACATTTTGAATGGATATAATTGTAAATTTATTAGCATACGATATGCTTTTGTGATGACCAAATCTATGATGAAATTTCTCGACGATAACGTTTAGACATTTTGTCAGACTTTTTTGGACTTAGAAACATTTTCAGATTTCAAACGACTTTTTGAACTTGGGAAAGATCAAAAATCATACTGACTTGTACATATTTTATCAGACATTAGATTTTTTGGACTTTGAAAAAATTCAGAAATCACACTTACTTTTAGACATTTGGTCAGACAGCCTTTCACTTGAATCGAAAAAAAATTGTTCAAGTTTTCAAAAGTCAGGTATTATGTTGGACAGAATTAACTTGACTTTTTGAAGCAAGTATGTACAGGGAAAAATTCAGAGATTCTGACTTTCTGAACTTGAGAAAAAGTTTATAAGGTGAGCACTGAGCAGCTGATTTTCCGAACTTAAAAAAATTTAGGACTTGTTGAGATTTCAAACCAATTTTTGGAATTGGAAAATTTCAGGAAAATCACTCTGACTTTTGGGCAATTTATTAAACAGAGGTTTATTTGTTTTTCTGTCAAGACCTCGAATTCCTGACGGCTGATCAAATATCAAAGAAATAAACAATTTTGAGGACAAAAATTGAAGAGGAAAATGCCTCCCTCCGAATCCTTGGCCATTTCCAACTTTTGACTGAATTGAAAAAGTTGTGACTTTTTTTGAAATTAGAAACTTGCATTCGAAGAAAATATTTTAGGAAAATTTTGAATGGGAAAATCAGAAAAAAATTTCATCTTGGCTGGAAATTTTCAACATTTTAGCATCTCAATAATTGTAGCTGTGGTTTCTCCTTGATTATTTCGAAAATTTCGTAGGAAAGTTGGGATGATTTCTAAAATTTTCCAAGTCCAAAAAGTCTGACAAAATGTCTAAAAGTCAGCGTGAAGGAATTTCGTGCCGTTCCTTACGATTTGGTCATCGCAAAAGCATGTCCTATGCTAAACACCCCCTTCCCTGACCTCCTGATTATTTCCATACTAGCCAGTAGCCATGAAGTAAAAAACATAGGATATGATTTTGCTCTTTCTGCTGAGGTCAAACTGAAGTGCACATTCTAGTCTGACATAATGTCTTACCTTGACTAATATTGTAAGTTCAAAGAGTCGGACACGATGTTATCATATCTCTTGAAATGTCAAAACATCAAATTTTGACAGCATCTAAATTTTTCCAACTTCAAAAGTCAACTAACTACTTGATAAAATATTTCAAAATTGAGTCAGAATTTTTGAAATTTCTTATGCAAAAAAAAATATGAAAAAATGTTCAAGTTCAGAAAATCTAAAACAGCCTGACAAAATGTCAGAAAGTTTGCGTAATTTCTAAAATTTCCCCAGTTCAAAAGTCTAGAGAGTTTGTCTGAGAAAATGTCTAAAAGTCAGCATTATCTGTCAAATTTTTCAAATCCAAAAAGTCAGCGGAAATCTGAAAATTTTTCCAAGCCTAAAAGAGGTTGACAAAATGTCTAAAAGTCAGCGTGACGAAATTTTGTGACGGTTTTTGCATGTTTGATCGTCGCAAAAGCATATCCTATGATAAATTGGCAAAAACACAGAAAAATCAAAGCTTGCATTATTCGTAAAAGGAGGTTGCAAATTTAAATTTCTGATTCGAACGAACTTTTTCTGATTTTTCAAACTCGAAGATGGAATTTTTCCAAATTACTGACTTAAAACGCACGTTCATAAAATGTTGCTTTAAAAAATCTTCATTTTGCCAAATTTTTAAACTTTATTTTTCGATCTAGAAGGCGATTTTATCATTTTTGGGGTCAGGTTGCCCCATTCTCTCGATTTGGTTTTCGGGAAAAAAATTTCATTTCAATTTTTATGAATTTTTTCAAAAAAAATTTGAATGAAATGAAAAATTAGGAAGTATTAGGTGTTTAAAACTAAAATTAAATTCTACGAAATTCGCTAATCTGAAGAAAATTTTCACGCTTTTTTTAAAAAAAGCATTAGCTACTTACTATACCTAAAGTTGAACAATTTTGTCCAATTTTAGAAATTTTTCTATAAATTTTTCAAAAATTTCCATTTTTAAATATTTAGTTGAAATTTATTGCTAAACTTGGAATATTTTAACCAATCTCAATCTTCCAATGGTTATAGAAAATTTTTCCAATTTTTTGTAAATTCTTTAATTTTCTGATGCAAAATTTAATGATGAGGAAATTTCCTTGCCCCAAAACATTTTAATTACATCTTTGAACCTCACGACTACCGATCAAATGACATAATTTTTTCCAAGGTGGGATTTCAAGTTTGTAATCGAACCCATAAATCACTTTTTTCTTCTCAAACGGTCAACACGTCTCCCCGCCATCGTCATTGCCAGCGATCACGTGCTTTTATCGTACCAAAAATCAAACCATCTCGCTATCTCAACCTTTTAAAAAACAAAAGAGCATACAACACTAGAAAACATCTTCGCTACAGATACGAGTATTTTCTTCGTGCTCATCAATCATGAGCCAAAAGCACGAAGATCACGTATCAGCTTATATCGAACAATTGTCGTTCGCATAATCCTGGGCAATTTGTAAATTTGGTTTAAAACACGGCGTGGAAAAAATATATATAAACTGTTATAAAAATCTGAGACCTAAAAAAAAGATCTTTTTCAGTTGATGGTAAAGTCACGTCTGCAACCATCTGTTACAATCAACCTTTAAAAGTTGAATTATGTTGCAAAGCATTCGCGCTAGACCAAAAATGAGCATTTTTTCGACAAATTTTTATTAAAATTATTCCACTGGCGGTGTCGCTTCGCGCACGGTACCGACAGATTTCCCTACAAGTATGAAAATACCTATTTATCGTGCGGATTTGTTTATACCTAGTCGCAGATTTCGTCCGTCGCAGCAGATCCGTGTAAACAAGAGATCGCGACGAATAGAATGCGGACAAATTAGAAATTCCCAGCGACAAATTTATGTTAGCGGCAATAACGACTTTGTAAAGAGCAGAGCACGCGAAAAGGTCGATGGGCGAGCGACTTAATAAATAAAACATTACGCCTTTTCGAATATAAATATATACTGGACATAGAATTAATGTCTCTTTCTGCCCAGAAATAATAAGCTGGCCACATAACGAACTCAATATTCCGGTTCGGCGTTTAATAAAAATCAAACTCCCCGAGTAGAAAAGGGCAATCGGTAAGATTTTTATTTTCTTTCAAGCATAGAATGAAATATTGATTCTGCAGATCTAAAAATAGTCACCATTTCCGAGTTTTTCGTTTTTCTTTAGATGCTACACTTCGCTACTCTTTTTTTTTTCGTGAAAAAAACTTTTACGTTCTTTTTATTTCTTAATAAAAGTGACCACTAAGATGTGTAATGTTAGAAGACTCGAAAATCTTCATTCTTAATACCGACATATGAACTCTTGTTGCCGCTTGAAATAGGTTTTACGAGCTGATTTCGTTTTATTAGAAAGCCACGGTAAGGAGGAAAAAAACCCTCTAGTGTACGAGTAACCCGTTGAACGCAAATTTTGCCAACTTTGAAAAAGAGTAAATTGTTTTTCCAATTTCAATGGAATTGAAGTGGTTTTAAAAGAATTTACATAAGGTCATATTAAGGATTTGTCAGTTTGGAGGTTGAACCGATGCTGGGTAAGATTTTTAAAAATCGTTGATATTGGGTGCGCGGTTTTCTTTTTCTTTTTCCTTTTCCTTTTACTTTTTTCCTTTCCGATATACCATTATATGTTTTCCTTTTTTTCTTTTCTTCGGCAGCAATTGTATTCGGGCGAATTCGAGGCATGCCATGTATACTGTTGACTTTTCCCAAAGAAATGTTTTCGCCATTTTGCGGTTTCAAACTGTTTACGTTTAAGGAATTGGAAAACAAAAATTTACTCGAAGTCTTTGACACTGTTTCAGACAAGTTGAAAGCAAATTTTGTAACTTTGTGGAAAATGCTTTAGTGTAACAAAATGTCAAATAGTATTCGTCGAATACGAAAAATAACGTTTCGAGGTATAGGTAACGCACATACCATTACCTGTACCTAATTAAAAGGAGATCTGATTTTAAAAAACAAATGGGAAGAGCTAGCACAAAGGAATCTGAGTGCCTAGTTACCTACTACAGACATTATTCACATTCCTCTAAAAATGATTCCCACATCCACAAATCCCTTCATTTATTCATGCAAAAGTATCGAGTAAATAAGAATTGATCAAAATCACTCCCCCCCCCCCCCCCCCCGAACCCTTCTGTTTATTGCCATTTCCATACTACTTAGCCTATGAAAGTATAAAACATACTCGTAGAATATGCTTTTACTCTTTCTGCTACACATATATCAAACTGAAGTGCACATTCCAGTCTGACATACCTACTTAGTGTCTGACTTTATCTAATTGTAAGTTTAAAGAGTGGGACACAATGTTATCAATCATCATGTCTGATGAAATGTCTCAAAGTCATATTTTGAAACAATCTAAATTTTTCCAAGTTCAAAAGTCAACTGACCACTTGATAAAATTTTTCAAAATCGAAAAAGTCAGAATTTCCAACATTTTCCCTCTCCTCCAATTTTGCATAATACTCGTACTTCTGAAAATCATCCAGTTGTTCATATATGCATTATGCGAAATTGGAGGAGAAGGAGTGGTTCAATCGATATTTTTGTAAAAACCAAAATTATTCCTACTCAATCTACAACTTTCAATGACAATTTTTTCAAAAACGGCGTTAGGAATTTAGATAGGGGACTATCAAAGAAAGGAAATGGACCTTTGGGAAAAGGGAGCCTTGAAAAAATGGCACACTGGGTTATTTGTCTTTTTTTATTGGATTATAAATTATGTAGGGATAGGATTCAGTTGAACATTTTCTTTTCATTTGCGACTGTATTATTATTTCTACTCTCAGAATTAAAAATTAGTGGAGCTTGACCAATAGCGATATCAATTATTACGTTCAATATTTCAAATAGGCGGAGCTTAACCATATTTAATTCTAATAATAACTCGCAATGTAACTAATGGGCGGAGCTAGACCAATTTCATTTCTATTATTGTTTTCAATATTTCAAAAAAGTCAAGCGTAGCCACATTTTTATTTCCATTATCAACTTCAGCACAACAAAATGATGGAACTGCAGCAAAATATATTTCAAATCACAATAAATGAATATTTGAAATAGACTCATCCAATTATTACCATAGGTAATTCAAAACCACCTCGAGCATAATTTTTCATCACCATATTAAACATTTCCATCACAGCATCGAATATTTTCAAAATCAAAAAGAGACGACAGACTTTTTTTTCAACGAAACCTCGAACTTGTAAAATATTATACACATATTCCTATATCGAATCCAAACTAAAAATTCATATTTCCAATTACCATAAGCCTGCTGCCATACATAATGGAAACACGTTAAACTCATTCATATCAAATTCTACGCATAAGCGGAACGTAATCTTATATAATGAAATTTTGACAACTGACTGATACACTGAGATATTACTTATGTACCTATACAACGACGTTATCCATTTTTTCCCGCAAATATACTCACTTTACTTCCAAATTTCAACTTTCAAGTTGATAAGACAGATGAATAAATGAAAAATACAAGACTGTGATTCGTACGTACAGTAATATCTTACAGAGAATATTCAGTTCGCAGATGTCTAAAGCCATATATGATATCGGGTACTCGAATTTATAACAAAATACATTATAATCCCTTCGAAGTATTTAGCTTCATAACTTCCAATAAGTATATTTAATGCATAATTTTCATATACATACCTGCTTAAAAGGAACTTGATCGTATTATAGCTGAAGGCTACGATATGTGTATACCTACTCAAGTTATAAAAGATGAAGTTACAGAGAATACTTCGAGCTATTCATACTGATTTTGATAAGAGTTCAATGGCACTCAAATTAGGATTTGATTTTATATTTTACTCGAAGCTGTGTATAGCTATCTATGGTGAGTGGGGTTGAAATTCAAATGCAAGAAATTTTCATTCGAAAATTCTACAATAATTTCATCAGTTTTTCATCATAAAAAATGAACGTTTATAAGGACCAATCAAGGTCTTCCACAACTACCAATAAAATTATGCAAAATTTATCACGAAATTCAATTCAAATGTTTTAAATAATTGCCTAGATAAGAATCCAGAATCTGTTTCATTGAATATAATGGTATTTTAAAGACGTGGAAAGAAGCTAAAATTGAGAATTTAAATTAATAAATGTTTAAAATTATACGGCTAATTTTTCAGTTGCTTGATTATTCAAATCTGTAATATAACTGAACAAATGAATAGTATGAAACAATTTTTTACATCACTGACCCTAATTAAGTAGGTACTCGAGCGAGTATATAAAATGAATGGAGTCCCTTGATTTTTTGAAAATTTCGTAATCTTAGTATTTGCTCGAGTAGGTATTTATTAGCAGAAACCAAACAATCCAATTTCGAGCACCAAACGTATAACACCAATGACACATAATGATACCATTCTACATAATTCGATAACGATTCGGAGCATCTTTACACAAAAAATTACGCTCATTTCTTTCCATAAAGTTTGGTAGCTTTCAATGGAACACTTACAATCGTAACTTGTAATAGTTTTACGACTTGAATGCGCCACTAATACGAGAAAATCATTTCACCAAACTTGGTGGTTTCTAAAATTGATAAAAATTACGATAATGAAATTATTACGACTACGTTTCACACAATAAAAATATGAAAACAACTGGCGCTTAAAAATTTCTCCAACTTATTTTAATGGTAAGTGTATTTTCGTGTTTATATTTCTATCATTTTTTTATTTCTCGTTCCGGCAGTACTTTTTTATTCACTTTTATCGATAAAAATGACCAAAGTCTTCGATACACCATACGCAAAAAAGTAAAAAAAGAAATTCGTAAGAATAAGAAATTGCAACTTTGAAAATTTCTTTGACTCGATACACGTATTAAACTTTTCCTCGAACCGCATATATTGGCCATTGAGCTTAATCGAAAAGTAGTTAAACATAGGTCTTGGGGAAAAATTTTTCAAATTTCTTTTACTTATACTCTGGCGAAAAGTTTTATTGACTTTTGGCCCTAGTAAGGACGTAATGTTTGTTTAATGGTGCATAAAAATTTTGATACGTTTGCTAGTTTTTTTCCCTTACTCTCTTTAAAGCATATCAAAGTTATAAAAAAATTTTATATATCGACATTTTTTGTTTATCGCGTCCCTTTTCGAATGACGTATTCTATGATTGGCCTACACAGAAACAAAAATATTTGTTGAATGCGATTCTTTTATGTCGTCGTAAAATGAAAAGTAGACCATCGTTGTGCTATATGTTGTTTAATCATTGGTATCATATAGTTTTTAAATGTGATGGGAGTCTATTTTAGAAAATACCTTAAAGTGTACTCGTACCCGTAAGTACAACTTCCATGTATATAAGGTGTCCAAATTTTGACCAACAAGCAAGTGCCAATCCGAGAACTTTAATGAAACCGACAAAACCTACCGTACCTGTAGAGAAACCTGTTGCCCGTTTCGAATCTGAAGATGCAATAATTATTCAAATTCTTAAATAAATTTTGTTAGGGATTATTCTTTTTTTTTTTTTGCAAATTTTTCATTTTGAAGGAACCGATGTAATTTGAAAAAGGCAATTTTTGTTATCAAAAACCTAAATATACCTATATTTTGCATATTTTGCTGTAATGGTGTCTTCAAAATGAAAATGACGCAGATTTTATATGCTTTTTTTGGAGGGTGGATGATGTGTACCTACTACCTACATCCTGCAGTCTCCTCAGTTTTGAAGCGAAACATTATACACTTTAAATATGGATAGGTACATTTTTGGACTAGGGGAGGAGGGGAGACTGTTGATTTAAGGCAAATTTTGATTTTTATATTGAAAAGTGGAAGTGGGACGTAGTAATATTTTCGCTGTTCTATGACATTTTATTGGATCAATAGGATTTGAGATGTGTAAAAAAAATTGAAATTTAGGCTTTGAAACTTGACCACTAAAAATTTGAGAAAATGAAAATGTTTACTTTGTAAACTTTGACAAAATATTTAAAAGTTTCAAAAAAAGTAAAATTGGTACCTAGTAAACTGTTGTAAATTCAATGACATTCTGTTAAAATGTTAGATAGGATATGAAAAATTTCTTGACGTTTTTCACGAATTAGGTCTGTCAAAATGTGACATTTTACGTATCATTGACTTTTTGCCATTCTCCAGAAAAAACCTTGTGACAATTCGCCAGCCTCTCCCATTTATTAGATCTTGGACCATTTTTTTCAAAATGTTCCTTTTGACGTCTAGATATGTCATCAAGTATCAAGATTCCAAGATTTTCAATTTTGGAATAAAAAAAAAAATCAAAATTTTGTTTTCTTGTTCAACTTTTTTCGGAAAGATATTCAAATTTGGGACAGAAAAATGAAATTTCGTAATTTTTAAACATTTTGGAACATTTTTCCTATTTTTTTGGAAATCTCATGACAGTTTGCTAGCCTCTCCCAATAGAATGATTCTGACAATTTGTTTTCAAAAGTTTCTTTTGACGTATGCGTGTACATATATGAACCGCAGATTTTCAAAGTATGCTAAGTGCCAAAAATGTTTTTTCAAGGTAATCGCATTTAAAGTTTTGTAATTCTTCTACACGAGTGGAAAGATGGTCGAGGAAGACCAATCGAGGCACATAGCATGTTTTGAAGTATTCTCTATCATTCCTCGGCCATCTTTCCACTCGTGTAGAAGAATTACAAAACTTTAAATGCGATTACCTTGAAAAAACATTTTTGGCACTTAGCATACTTTGAAAATCTGCGGTTCATATAATGATTTTTGATCAAAATACGAGATATTGTTAGAAATTACCTGAATTGCAAATATTCCGGCTAGTATGATCAAAATGGTGGGCAACGAGATGATCATGTTTGGGGAGCAATTCGCAGAGTCGAGTTGTCTTTTTTTGGGTTCGATTCAGTGGACTGTAGGTATAACTTTTTCGTATGAGAAACAAGAGCGATTTGGTCGTTTTATTTCAACGAGATGGCTTTAATAAAGGTACAAATGATCTCGATAGCTTACGCATGAACTGTCTGTTGCATGAATAATTATTGCATAATGTGTAATCAAGTGATACGAAATTGTACATTTTTTCCAAATTTTTAAAAGCGTAGATTTATTAAACGAAAATTTTGCAATTCCAAAGAAGTGCAAATACATGATACGGTATGGATTCGGTAAAAATTATCGAAATTCGAGTAAAATGCGTTATTTGTTGTTTAAATAATATGGCGGTTCGATTATTTTATTTATCGGGATGACACTGTAGCGTCGAGCTTGTTTGTAAAGGTTTTTTTTTTCACCAGCGATTAGAATTTAGTGATTAATACCTTTATGAGCGTGAATTTGGTGGTTTGAAAAAACAGATCCTGATTTACGTTTTTTTATTGGATTCTGCTTCTTTGAAATGGTATAATTTGTTTAATGAAATTTAAAAAATTTTAAATTAGGAATTATCGGTTCATTTCGAAGTTTTTTAATTGATTTAAAATTAAATTTTTACGACTTTTTTAATTACAAAATAATAATAATAAAATACTGATGCTTTCAGCTACTCTGAGGGTCATATATGAAAAGGGTGTTGAATATGGGAATTATTTGTAGACTAGGTGAAGGAGTGTTGAGTTACTGGCATAGATGAGGAGAATATTTTTACATATTCATAAGTACATAGATCGAGTCATCGAAGAGACTTTCTAGAATTGATGTGGAAGTTTGAGGGAAGATCTTTTAGATTGGATTTCAAAATAAAACTTCTAAGCATCGAATTTTAAATCATCTAGTAAAAAATGGTCTTTATGATATAAAACTCTCGTGACAACATTTTCAGCACGATATCTCACCCCAATCCATTAAGGGAGGGATGGGGCTTACAGGAAAATTTTTGAACATATAAAAATGACTTTCAGACATTCTGTCAGACTTTTTTGGAATTACAAAAAATTTCTAATGCTAAGTTTTAGATATTTTGTCAGACGTTTTTGGATTTTAAAAAATGTTCAGATTTCTATCGACTTTGTGAACTTGGAAAGTTGACTTTTAGACATTTTGTCAGATTTTTTTGGACAGGAAAAATTTTCCAATTCCTATTAACTTTTTGGATTTAGAAAATTTTTTGAAATAATTCTGACTTTTAGACATATTTTTTAGTTTTTTTCAAAGCTTATTTTTTAAAAAAATTTTCACGCTGAATTACGTGAGTTTATTTTTAATATTTTCACGATTTAGTTCACTTTAGAAATATTTTTTTGTAAATTCATAAGCTCATGGAGAAAATTGACGACGTTATGAATTGTTATTCGAGTGAACGAGTGGACTGAGCGACGAGAGTTTATATTCATTAGTTTTAATGAGTTGCTCAGTTGCTCACTGCGTGCAATTTTCAGCACAAAAAAATCTATGAATTTTTCTGAAAAATTACAAAATGAAAAAATTGGTATGAAAAATTTTCAAAATTCGTTCGAACTTCAGTTACAAAGGTACACATTGCTTTTTCAATTAAGAGGGTGAGAACATTTGAAAAAAAAGTTGCTTCTTATTTTTGTTTTTCATCATACCATTTCGGTTTTGAATGCAATGAAAACCAGACGAGTAAATGATGAATTGGTTTCAAGAATCAAAAATTGAAAATTTAGAGTGAATGATTGCTAAAGTGTGAAATTTTTTCAAAAACTACTGTAGAACCAAATTGTACAGATATTTTATGTATTTCTGTTCGATAAATTCTGTGAACGAAAATTTATGTCCCCCAAAATATTCACTTATAATTTATAAGTGATGTACGAAGCAGAATTTGGCAATATTTTACCTGCCCATTCATTGCAATTCAATATTACATAATTTTTCCAAAACTTGTTGAAAGTCTGAAGAACTTTGATAGCCAGTTCTGCACCAGATTTATTTTCAATGTACGATTTACTTATAAACTTATCGAAATTATGAACTAAAAGAATTATATCTACGCATTTTTTATGTTATGACAACAGTGCATTAAAATGTTGGAATCAATTCTCAAAATTAAATAATAATGTAGTCTTGTAAGTTGCTGATATTTGACGAAGATGGTGAAAATTCGACACCAGATGAAGTTGAGACTCTTTAGGGCTTGCCACAGAGGTATCGAATACTTTCCACATATCGCACTTGCGGCGTTAATTGGTAGAATGCACATTTATTGACCAGCAAAGTCTGAAAAACAATCATCGAAGAGATTCGTATGTGTACTCGTATGTATCTAATATTAAAACTAAACCAAGAGACAATGTATTGAATTAGCTCACTTTTAAATGGTTTGTAAAGGTTTTTCCGTCATGCAGTTCCTTGTATTTATTGAATATGCAGAGTAAATCTCGCTCACATCTTGTCAAAATAATTCTATTTATTTTACTAATGCGAACTAAAAATTCAAACGTTAGATCGACTGCTTCGTGTAAGTGATCGGCATAAAATTTACAGGTGTTTTCTATGTATCTCACTGTTGAAAAATTGAATGCATTGAAAATTGATTAAAATGTCAGACGATTCCATGATACGAGTATTTGATGGAATGAGCTGAAATTTTTACGAGAGGTTCAGTACTACTAGGTATAGAAACCTATAAATTTTTAAAAAAATCGGTGAACCGGTTCACGAGTTATTCTCGATTGAAATTTTTAAAAGCTCCTAACGCCTGAAATAATGCAGTTAATCGAAATATGTAAATAACTTTTTTTGTAGTACTTAAAAGGAGGCACAAAAAATGTAATATATATTTTTCATTTTTATGAACCGATTCTCAAGTTATTCGCGATTGAAATTTTCAAAAGTCTGTAGCACCTAAAATAGAGCAGTTACGTGAAATATGTGAATAACCTTTTTGATAGTACTTGGACAGGTGCACAAAAAAGTTCCTATACAATTTTATTTTTTATGAACTGGTTCTCGAGATATACGTGATATTTCAGCATATTTTATGACTATTTTGAAAATGCTTTTCCACGTAGATAACTTTTCAAACAGGACTTGCACGATTTTATGGATCAGCTAATTAGAAAGATATCAAATAGGAATAATTGACTTAGGTACCTAAATATCCATAAGCTCTTCTTACTCTCTCCTCTTCGAATGCATCACAGACTGCATTATCAATACCATGATCACCGTTACGATACATTTGGAAAATCTGTTTGAGATCTGGTTCTGATGTTTGGTCAAGTAGCTCCATTAGTTTTTTTTTGAAGCCCTCTTTGTCTGTTGAAGAGAGCTTGCTTGAAGCATGAGAAATGTTTTTTTTTTTCATCAAATAAGCTGATTGTTACCTTCTTTGGGATCTATTTTTCTTAAAGCTTGAGCTTCTTTGTCCCAATCTTGTGGAGTCATTTTTTCATCTTGACAAAGACCTTTCTGCAAAAAAAAAAAATGAAATTTCTGATTAGAGTGTACCTAATAATTACACGATTTCTATTTACCAACATCAACAATTCAACATACCCAGCAGTATTTAATCATTACGTGCTGATAGTCTTTGTCATCTTTTTTGAAAATTGCCAAGGCCTGTTCGACGGATGTCGAAAATTCTAATTTGAGTGAAAGTTAAATCTTTGAAATATATTTGTGTTTATATTTATGGAGATGTTCAAATGATAGCGATAAAAAATGAATTCTTGAAAGAGCGTACTGTTTTTATGCTTACTTCCTGAGTAATATTCGTCTATGAGGTCCTTCATTGGTTTATCATTGGCACATACAATCTCTTCGATAGCTCCGGTATCGCCAGTTCCCGTTTCAATGGTTGTGTGCAAAGTTTCACCCAAAATTCCTTGTGGCGATACTAACGCGTCACTATACAATGATTCCATTGCAGATGTAGAAATATCCTTGAGAGCACTATGAAATGGGCATTTTGTCTTATCTTCCTGCAAGAATTGAAAATTATCTCGGAAATTGAAGAGCTAGATATGATTCGTTTTGCACTCAAAAATGCTGTATGAGTTTTTACATTTCGACAGAATTTCTGATCGTAATAGCGTTCTATTTCTGAACGTTGATCGTATGTTTTGTGGAAGAATATTTTGCTGATTTCATCACGATCTACTACATTCGAGTAAATTATTTCATTTCGTATTTTTTCTGCATCACTGAGGCCTGAGAAAGCGTCGGCTGGTTTTAGCGACGGCTCGTTGATGAGTTCGCACTGAGAAGAAATGCATAATTTGTGTATGATTATTTTTGATGGACGCACGTGCGTGCATAAGAGATGGTGTTGGAAATTACCTGAATTGTGAATATTCCGACTAGTAAGATGAAAATGGTAGGCAACGAAATGATCATGTTTGTGGTGTGATTCACAGTAGTAATATTGTCGACTTTGAGTTGTCTTTTTTGGGTTTGATTCAATGGACTGATGTTGCTGCAACGTTTCGTGTGAGAAAGAAGAGCGATTTGGTAGTTTTATTTCAATGAAATGGCTTTGATGAAGGTATAAAATTGATCTCGATGGCTTACGCATGAACTGTCTGATATTCATGAATAATTATTGCATAATGTGTAATCAAGTGATACGAAATTGTACAATTTTTATCAAATTTTTAAATGCGTAGATTTATTAAATGAAAATTTTACTATTACAAAGAAGTGCAAATACATGAGATCGGTATGAATTCGGTAAAAATTATCGAAATTCGAGCAAAATGTGGTATTTGTTGTTTAAATAACATGGTGGTTCGATTGTATTATTTATAAGGTTGATATCATAGCGTTGAACGTGCTTGCAAAACGTTTTTTTTTTCGATCAACGATTAGAATTCAGTGATGATTATGAAGTTGAATTTGATAGTTTGAAAAGATGTATCTATCCCGAATCGAATTTTTTATTGGATTCAGCTCCTTTCATCCGGAAGGATCTGGATGTAATAGGAAAAATTTGATGGTTGCATAGGTACCGATAGTGATTAGGGTGCCTGTTACTTTGAAAATTTTTGAAATTGGGGAGAGTGAACCCGCCAGATCTCTTCTCTATCGTCTAAAATTAATCTCAGAAGATTCCAAACATTTTCGCCCAAAAAAAATTTCTAAGTTGAAAATTGAATTTTTGGCAGGGGTTCGAAAAATATGAAATTTTTAAAATGATATAATTATTTTTTTCTAAAGGTAGAATGTTCTTTTTTTCAACATTTTTCATTCTTTTCTTCATTTTTTTATCCAAACTTCAAAATTTAATTGTTGAAAGTGGTTCGAAAAATGTGTGATTTTCCAAAGTAATGCATTTTTCAAAATTTGTTGGAATTGATTTATTTAGGTAATAATTTTTTTCAAACCTTTTTGTTAAAAAAAATTCAAATAGACAATTTTTTTGATAGGGGTTCAAAAAATCTGTGATTTTCCAAAGTTTGTCGACATTAATTTTTTATTTTCACACTTTCTTGTTAAAAAAAAATTAAAATTGATTTTGGCGGGGGTGCAAAAAATATGGAATTTTTCTAGTGAATTTCGAAAAATTATTTGCACAATTGCTCGAAAAAAGCGTTGAAAAATGAGTGCCAAGTTTTGAAATGCTTCTAGAAGAAATATTCAAAGATTACCTATCGACAATCTTTTTTGAAAAATTCCGTATTTTTCAAACCCCTGCCAAAATCAATTTTCAATTAGAATTTTTTTTAAACGAAAAAGTTTGAAAAAATGATTTAAAAATTAAATGCTAACAAATTTTGGAAATGCATTACTTCATAAAATCCCACTTTTTTGGAACCCCTGCCAAAAATTCAGTTTTAAAGTTTGAATTAAAAAATGAAGAAAATAATGAAAAATGTTGGAAAAAAAAATATTCCACCCTTAGAAAAAATTTATTATATGATTTTAAAAATTCCATATTTTTCAAACCCCTGCCAAAAATTAAATTTTCAACTTGGAAATTTTTTTTGCGGGAAAATGTTGGGAATTTCATATATTTTTGATATTATATTCAATTGAGATACTGAGAGTTTATTTTAAAATGGTGTTTTTCAAAAATAAAGTGTTCGACGTAAAATCCTCAAAAAATTTGAAAGGTTCACTCCCCAATTTCAATTTTTTTAAAAATAACGGATACCCTAATGGTGACATTTACATCGTGAACCTACCATAACAACTGCCATATGGTTCCCAACTCACGTTGAGGATGCATCAGACTTTTCTGATTTTTTTACTCAAAACTGCCATTTACAACATAGGGTATCCGCCATTTTCAATTCTCCTTCCTTGCTTGAATGCAACCCATTTGACATGTTTTTGCGATTTATTGGTTCGGAGGTGGTAAAAGTATATGCCTGATGTGAAATTGAGTTGGAAATTCCATTGAGGAAAATTTGAGGCTATATATGGCCCAGTTGCCCCGCTTAAGTTTGTATTTTGAGGCAACTGAGCGACGGTGATTGGAAAAATGCATAAAAAATGACACATTTTCAAATTTTTTATGTCGTATTCGATTAATTTGAGGTCGCTGAACGCGAATTTGACATTTATATCGAGCCAGCTAACGTTCTTTTGCCAAAAACAGCATCAAAATTACTTTTTTCTTAACAGCATTCAATTCACAGGTTTAATTTAATCGTAGAAAAAGTTCTAAAAAACGAAAATATTGTAAAAAGTGGAAGTGTGGGTGGCCTAGTTACCTCTCTTCATCGGGGAATTGGGCCAAAAATTTCTCCAAGAGGCTGAGGCGTACTCCTATGACATGCCTCTACATCCCTCGTCCGAATATTTGAGGTTATTCTTCATTATAATCCCTTGGTAAAGCATTTTAAATTTAATTGAACATTTTTCAAGAGTTGTAAAAACAGGGCCCTGCAGTTACCCCAACTTACCTTAATTTTTTTATGCTTAGGTATAATTAGAAAAAAAGAAGTTGTACTTATTTTATTTTAAACCTACGATTTACTTAATTTCATCATTATTATGAGAATTTTAGCCACACTTTTTTTTTGTTTTGTGACAATCACGGGCGTCGCTGACGGGGGGGACGGGGGGACGTGTCCCCCCCAATATTTGGCCCAAAAAAATCATAAAAGTCGTGAAATTTGTCTCTTACTTCTTCAAAATTATTTTGC
>FIZU01024171.1:0-14594 GCA_900064475.1 Pseudococcus longispinus
ATTATATGTGACCTGGAATCATGAAAGGGACCGTTCGTGTCAAAAAATCGATTTTTTTTTCAGTGATTTTTATATGTAGTAACTATTTCCCGCCAAACTTCAAACGCGTATATCTTGAAAACTCGTTTTCGCACGAACGGTCCTTTTCATGTTTCCAGGTCACATATTTTAAATCGGTGCCGAGTTCAAAATTCGTTAATAGACTAAAAAAAATTGATAGATTTTCAATTTTACATTTTTCACTACTTTTTCACTACTTTCACTACCTGTAGGCACCATGTGAGTAGATAATGACTTAATCTGACTCAAAAAAAAGACAAACTGTGACCAATTTTGGCAACAAAAAAAAATTATGAATTTTACATCTTACGAATTTGAAATGATCCTTTTTTTCTTACTTTGTTTTAAAAAATGTATTCTAAAAAATTTTTAAATTACTATTCCGTTATAGTTTTTTTAAACTGACTTATCAAAATATTTTCTAAGAACTGTTTTTAAAATATTTTTTGAGAAATTTTTGCCAAAAAACCATTTTTTTCAATCAACAGATTTTTCAAGAAATTTTTTCCAGAGTTTTGTTCCTAAAATACTTTTTTTTATTAATATTAGTCAAGTACGAGTACTTATTTTTCAATAATTTTTTAGACGACTTCTCTGGAAATTTTTTTTAATCAACTCTTTTCTTTCACTAAAGAATTCTTTTTCAAAAAAAAAATTAGTGGCAATTTTTTTTCAAGTTCCTCCTACAAATTTAAAGAAAAATTTCTCTGCAAAAAATTTGTTAGGAATTTTACTCTTTTTTTATGTAAGATGAAATGGATCAAAAAATACTTCACGAGATTTGTCCAACTACAAAATTTCCTGGCATTCTTTTTTTCATGGTTGGTTCGAGAATCATTTCTCCATTCTTCCGAAAATTTCTACTCGAAATAGCAATTAAAAATTTCTTTTCAAGCTGAAAATTTGAATGAAAAAGCCAGAAATGCGAAAAAAATGATAATAATGACAAAAGAGTAAAAAAAATGACAGTCTCAAAAATAATGACAAAATAATGAAGATAATGACTACAAATATCTAAATTAATATGACATTTAGAAACGATTTCGATAAATATTTTAAAATATTTTCGACTAATTTTTACTCCATTTGTTGCAATTTTTGAACAATTTTTCTGGCATCCCAAACTACTACCTAAATATGATAATTCAATAATTTTCAATATTCTGAGAGTGAAACTTCAAACAGTTGATTTGGAAAATCATCCAAAAAAACTAACAATTCGGGTAACAAACTGTTAATTTTTATTCAAAAAAATTGATTTTTTCACCTCTTCGGAATAAAAATTATGACCATATTATTAGAAAAATTAAAAAATTGCCAATAAACTGCGAACTTTCCTCACAATCGATTCAAATGTTGAATAAAGAAGACTTGAACAACATTGCTTCGTGCTCGTGTCTAGACGCAAAAAACTTTTGATAATAACTTTAGGAAAACAAATTTTTTTTCAACGAGTTATGAATGTGAATTTTCGAAAAAAAATAATGCAATTTACGTAACGAAACTATTACTTCATATTTTCCCCCCAAAAATTACTCCCCCTCGCCCCATCTGAACAAAATAACACACGCTTGAGTAAAAATTACGACTTCCCAGATGAATCTTTATTACGAAACTACTCCCAACCATAAATCACGACCCTCTTTTGAATTAATTTCAACATCTACATCACACGAAGAAATCATATGAACCGCAACCGAAACACTCCGTTGTATTCGATAAGGCCAACGTTCACTCGGTGAAAAATTTCCTCAACCCATTATATCCGTCCAACTTCACATTCTAAACTTCTCCGATGGAAAAAAAATTCGCCAACATTAGACCCGCCTTATCTACATCTACGCTACGAGTATAACGATCCAAAATCTCGTTAAATTTCATCTTTACACAACCCAAGTTATTTATTTGCCAAGCTCGTCGAAAAAGTTGACTATTCGGGTTAATAAATTATTACTCGGAAGGGGCGGCGAGGGACCAAAGGGATGAAAAAAATTCGCATCTGGAACTGCAACTACGATACAGCGACGAGTCAAAGTCATAAAATCGATTGTTTCCTAAACGAAACTTTTACCCTTGAAACGGCTAACATAACAAATCGAAAACAACCAGTAAGTACGACTACAAAAGCAGCAATTTTCCAACCACCACACCGATATGCCACGTACAAATACGAATCTCGTATCAAAATTCAAACACCAGATATAAAATTCATTTCGTCGAAATCGATCCCACATTTCTATACTCTTCGATGTAGTAAAATATGAGAAGTAAGCCTGGTCAAATTACATCTTCGTCATTCCACGTGAAATAACTCGAGAAAAATTCGACTCCTCGGGAAAAAATACGCTTCGGGGGGCTAATTATACGATAATTCTTGAAAATTAAGTACATTTGCGAGACGATCGCTCTCCGGCGTTGTATGCCAACCTACCAGTAATACCAATTAAACCCTAGATACAATTTTCTCGGACGACAGACGAAAAATTAATGAGTTCTTTTATCTCTTCGTGCTTTTAGCAACGTTTTCGGTGGAAAGAAAAGAGGAAAAAACAACGTACATGACATGCAGGGGGCACCGTCCGTAAAAAAAGACTTTTGACCTTATAATCTAGCTCGCGGAAAACTCGCTGTCAAGACTATGAGAAAGTTGAACAATAAAACAACCCCCGACTCCGTCCGGGGTGGCGAGCTGCTGCGAAAATTCTCGTACACTCGTAAAAATAATCCTTCCATTAAATTCGATCGCGTCCAAATGTATTCGTACCATTTTTCGGCGGTGACATTTACGTAGCGGAAAAAAATATATACGTATTAGACTTCATCCAGGAACCATTCTATTTACAAAAAAATCCTAGGTGGAATATCGAGAACGAGAACGTATGAAAAAAAAAAAATAAAAAAATCATGACGCCTTAATAATATCTTGTTTACTTCGACGTCCGTCGAAAGGTACTCGTAGTTACGCTATATCCCAGCAAATAAAACAAAAAACAAGGATTCGGTGAAAAAAAAATCCCAAACGAAATTTTAAAACGCCTACGTAATTGTTTAATCCTTCGGGTTTAATTGGAGCATTCATCGGACGAGGTTAGCGAAATAAAATGAAAAATACGTCCGAATCGCAATAGGCCATAACATAATGGAAGCGTTTTCTTTTACCGAGTATTATATCGAGTATTATACGCAATAAAAATCACCAAAATAGACGGAAAATAAAACAGAATTTTTTACGAATTTCTTTTTGAACAAATACGACGATGGTGGATGAAATTCGAGCATGCATCTACAAAATCTACAATCCATATTAATCCTTTTGGGCTCCGGGAGAGATCTGATGGATGAAATTTGAAATTTTTCATTGCGTCGTGTAGAATAAAATGAAGTTAGTGCACGAGTTCATTTTTACGAAAGAAAATTGCAATTTCATGTAGGAAATTGAATCGAATTAAAATTATCTACTTTCATTAAATTTAAAAAAAGTGCACTCAACTGCTCATTACTTGTGGAAAGAGATTAGTGCAACAATTTTAATTTCATACTCCTTCAATCTACGAGTATATACTCGTAATATTGAAATTTTTTTGAAAAGACCTTGAAAACATCCTGCAACAGTTCGCCAGTCTTTTCCGATGGATCGATTTTGACTATTTATTTTTTTTTGCAAAAATGTTTCTTTTGACGTCTAGATGTGTCATGAAGCATTGGGATCCAAAAATTTTTAATTTTGCGACAAAAGAAGGCTAAAATTCGTCATTTTTTAAACTTTTTCATTTTTTTTTTTTGGAAAAAACATTTGTCATTTTTAAAAAATTTTTTGAAAAAATTATCAAATTTGAGGAAGACAGAAATGTTGTCAAGATTCAACATCTGTCGACATATTTTTCAATTTTTTTGGGAAAAAATTCTCGAAAGCACAATAAAATCGTAATTTTGGCATTTTCTTCAATTTTTCCATTTTTTTTATCCCAAAATGTTCCTTTTCGTGAGTAGATGTGTCATCAAGCATCAAAGTCCAAAAATTTTACACCAAGGTTTAAAAATTTTCAATTTTGGGACTAAAGAAAACAAAATCTTGTCTTTTCTATTTTTATTTATTTATTTATTTATTTATTTATTTATTTTGGAAAAGAGAAAATCATTTGACTGTTTGTCTGCCTCTCCCAATGGAATTATTTTGACAATGTTTTATCGAAAATGTTCCTTTTAACGTCAAATTGAGCACGAAAAAATCAAAATTTCATTTTTTAGCATTTTTGGAATTTGAAAAAATTTTAAATTTGAGACCAAAAAAACAAAAGTGGCGGAACTGAAATTTTTGCAATAAGTCCTTTTCTGTTTTAAAGATGAGTAGGTAGTTAAGTGCAATTTTTTTCATTTTTTAGCAAATCTCACACAGATTTAAACATATTTTTTTAATTTTATTGGAAAAAACTTTACCCTTTTTAAACATTTTTTGACATTTTTGAAACTTTTTTACAAAAAATTATCAAATTTGAGATAAATAAAAATGTTGTCAACATTGAACATTTTTTAATATATTTTTCAATTTTTTTGAAAATAATTCTCAAGTTTGGGACAAAAAAATCAAAATTTTGTCATTTTTTAAACATTTTTTCAACTTTAAATTCGCCAGCCTCTGCTAAAATGGACTGATATTTAACTCCCCTCCCCCATGCTTGTTTTGATGAGTACGTATGTCATCAAGCATCAAGGTCCAAAAATTTTACATCAAGGTGTAAAAATTCTCAAATTAGAGACCAAAAAAAATCAAAACTTCGCCATTTTTTCAACATTTTTGGCATTTTGTTCAACTTTTAGCTCGCTAGCCTCTACCAATAGAATGATTTTGACCATTTTTTAAACTCAAAATGTTTCTTTTGATGAATAGATGTGTCATCAAGCATCATGATCCAACAATTTTACATCAAGGTTCAAAAATTCTCAAATTTGAGACCAAAAAAAATCAAAATTTGCCATTTTTTCAACATTTTTGGCATTTTTTGCAACTTTTAGTTCGCCAGGCTCTACCAATGGAATGATTTTGACCATTTTTTAAACTCGAATGTTTCTTTTGAAGAATAGATGTGTCATCAAGCATCATGGTCCAACAATTTTACATCAAGGTTCAAAAATTCTCAAATTTGAGACCAAAAAAAATCAAAATTTGCCATTTTTTCAACATTTTTGGCATTTTGTTCAACTTTTAGCTCGCTAGCCTCTACCAATAGCATGATTTTGACCATTTTTTAAACTCTAATGTTTCTTTTGAAGAATAGATGTGTCATCAAGCATCATGGTCCAAAAATTTGACATTAAGCTTCAAAAATTCTCAAAGGGACCAAAAAAATGTCAAAACTTTTTCATTTTTCCAAACTTTTGCAAATTTTTTTTTTTTTTTTTGAAAAAATCTTTTGACAGTTTGTCAGCTTTCCCCAATGGAATAATTTTAACCATTTTTTAGACTGATTTTGACAATCTTTTTTCCAAAATGTTTCTTTTGACGAGTAAATGTGTCATTAAGCATCAAGGTTCAAAAAGTTTCAAATTAAATTTCATTTTTTAAACATTTTTGGAATTTAAAAAAAAATATAATTTTTTTTTTCAAATTTGAGACATAAAAAACTAAAAAATTGGAGGAACTGAAATTTTTGCAATACGACTTTTTATATTTCAATGACGAGTATAGTTGAGTGACCCCCCCCCCCCCCCCCATTTTTTAGCAAATCTCGCACAGGAAAACGAAAGTAGGTAATTTTGATTCGATCCTATTTCGTGTGTGAAATTTCAATTTTCACCGGTGAAAATGAATTCGTGCATCAACTCGACCCCAGTCCACAATTCCACACCTTGCAATGAAAAATTTTAAATTTCATCCATCAGATCTCTCTTGGGCACAAAAGGGTTAATTAAACTGAAAAAAGACTAGAATCTGAAATTTTCCAAAAACAAAAAAATGAATTAATAACCTACGAAAAGGTGAGCAAGGCAGGGCATCAAAAAGTTTGAAAAAATCGATATTTTTTCCATCAGTGAAATTTTTTCGCTACGACTTCTTTTATTCTAATAACGATAATGTTACTCGCCATAAAATAATAAAGAAACGATAAAGTTGAAATTTCCAACAGACTAGTCCCAATGGTAACTTTTCCAGGGTTGATTAGTTTTTGAAAACGAAACCCTCTTAAGAGGTATATTACTGGAAATGAGACGTTGTTACGAGCATAAAGCAATAATGTTCCTATTACTTACGTATATGTAACAATTTCATAAAATACCTAAAGGCACTTATTCTCATGTAAATTTATATTGTGTAAGTACATTCACCTTTAACGGGTACGTACGCAGTACGTTTCGCCTTTCAAGTCAAAAGGTACCTTTTTTGTTCCCTTTTTTTTTATCTGAACAGTTAACAGAGAATAAAGATACAAATCGATATCATTCCGAAGGATAAATAAGCACGTTTGAAATTGCATATTTTATTTGAAGGGGGAAGGAGGTATTGAATTCGAACTAAACCAAACGTTAAGTGAATTTGCTAACGTAATCGAAGTCTGTTTATTGTTCTATTTTCGTTCCATTATGGTTTATTTTAGCGTAGATAGGATTTTCAACGAATTTACGAATTATTTCAAGAATTACAGATTAAGTTTTCGTCATCGTTCGAGAAGATTGATGGGATTTGTTGTGTTTACTTTTTTTTTTTCGTTGTCACTTCCGGTTAACGGGATGGAAAGGAGATACTTCAAGATAATCTCATTTTCGCCAATTCTAAAAGTCTACACCAAGTTGTGAATCTGAAGCATGACGTAAAATAAAAGTAGCCCCATGGAGACGAGAATTTCTAATTTTTTTCCTTTTTTTTCTTTTAATTTCTTGGGTTTGTTGAAAACATGATTAGAATTTGGGAATCTAGATCAGGATAAGAAATAAATAATTTGTGGGAATTGATTTTAAAAATAATTAAGCAATTTAAATCGTGATTTTACTCGATTCTACTGATAAAATGACTAAATCAATTTTAAAAATGGCTAATTTGGGATCAAAATAAGACAGGAAATAATTAATTTTGGAGCAAAAGATATAATTTTTTATGGTGTAGACATCCTAAATTTTGTAGAAATGAAATGTTCATTTAAAAAAAATTAAAATAAACATTTTGTGAAATTTTTTAAAATAGAATATTGAGAGGCTGATTTAGGGATGGGGGGGAGGGGGGTGTCTGAGACTTCAAAACTGCCAACTTTTCAGTGCGATTTTCCCAACTTTTCTTAACAATTTTAGGAAATTTGTTGGATATTTGTGCCAGTTTCCAGATTTCGAGAAGTTTACCAACTTTTCTAAACTTTTGCCAACATTTTCTAACTTTTGACCAATTTTTCCATCTTTGAACGTTTTTAGAAAAATGTAGCGGGGGGGAGGGAGTCTGATAGACCCCTCAGACCCCAGTTGAAGCCACCCCTGAGGATATTTGTTAAATACTTTTTCGAGTGATTTCTTTCAAAAATCTATTTTTTTAAACTTTTTTTATGACAATTTTTCAAGAAAATAATTTTTTTAAACCAGAGAATTTTGCATAAAATTTTTTTTCCAACTTTTGAAGAATTATTTCTGAATACTTGATGAATTTTCAATAGTTTGTGACACAATTTTTTCAAGAAAATTATTTTTAACCATTTTTTTTGGCTGAAAAATTTTTATCCTAAAGAATTTTGCAGCGGAAAAATTTCTAGATTTTTTTTGGAAAATTTTTTTCTGAACTAATAATTAATTTTCAATACATTTTTTGACAAAGTTTCTTCTTCGGATGAGTTTAGGATTTTTTTACCCAACGGTTTTTGTTTTCTACTCGTACAAACTTTTTCATGATTTTTTCAACAAATTTTTGAGCAGATTTTGTTCGAAATTTTGAAATTTTTTCGAGGAAACTGCCAATTTTTTTGATTTTTTTTTTTAAATTATACTTTGAGAAATTTTTTGTACATTTTTTTCAAATAGGTAGTTCGAGAGTTGTTTCTTCATTTTTCTGCAAATTGTTTATACAAAATAGCGTTTATTAATTTTTTTTAAACCAAAAATTGGCATAAAAAACCAAAAAGGCAAAAAAAATACAATACCCAATCAATGACCAAATGATAAGAAAATGACGAAAAACGATCGTAAATTGCGTTTAAACAGAGATTTAAAGAATTTGATTTTGAATGAATTCTATTCAACAAAATTGTAAAGAACTCAGTTTTAAGTGAAATTGAAAGAAATCATGTTCAAACCTGCAAAAAGAACCAAGTTTAGAAGAATTTTATTTCAAACAAAATTTTTAAAAAGTGTATTAGAACAGAATTTTGAAGAAAATTTGAAAAAGGTTTCTGATAAAATTGAGTTTGATCGAAATTTGGAAATAATTGTCTGGACCAAATATAGAAAAATTCAATTTTTTAGGAATTTTGAAATTTTCTGTCAATTTTATCTTATCATTTATTTTTTTTCGACCAAACATTTAAATAAGAAGACCAGAAGGTCGAAAATAATTATAATGAATCAATGACTAAAGAATGAAATAATGACAATCTTGAAATAAATTTCTGAAGAGAAGTTAAAATGGGCTGGTTGAATTAGATGAAAATCAATCAAAATCGATAAATCATCCATTTTGTAATACAACTTCATTCAAGTACCAAATCAAGGAAAAAAGGCTCCGACGATATTTCACCCTTCCCCCTGCTTCGACAACTCCATCCCAGACTCGAAACCGACAACAACAAATCGACGCACTAATTTAAAACTAATCAACAATAAAATCCCACGAACCGTGATCTGTTTGCAAGACGGTAACTTCATCATCCAAGCGATATAATTCGGTAACGACCACATATTGCAGCATCCTTCCGAGGCAGTAATACACGATCGCATATAATTCGGCAAAGACTCCAGCACCGTTTGATATTCGCATATACTCGATATGGCTTCGTATGTAAATAGATTTCCGACACCAGTCGATTTAGTCGATAGAACAATCTGCGCGTAGCCGGGTTCTGCGAACACGTCGAAAACTCATTTTTAGTCTTACGATGAGACAATTTATTAAATCGACGTCGTGCGGTTTAGTTCTACCCTCGCCCAGCATCCTTCGCCATTCGCAGCAAAAAAAAAACATCTTCGAGAGAACACATGTCGGAAACCTTAGGAACGTTGTTTCTTTGATGTTCGTACCAGTCTTGTTTACGTTTGTGTGCGTGTTAAAATGGTTTAAAACAAGGCTACGTAAAAAATATATTTGTTTTGCGCCCCCAGCCAGCTTCGCCTTTTTGTTTTCTTTCTCGCGTGTTCGTCTTTCGTGGTTTTCCAAAGTTTCCCCGTTTTTATAATAAACAAGCCGAAAGAATACCGACGAAGCGTTTCTCTCGAACGCGAATAATTCATGATTTCGAAAGATAAACTAGGGTCGAGATGTTTCTTAATAATTACAAATTGGCTGAATTTTGTCGAGAAAAATTACGTGCAAAAGTGATGTAAACGGCGGAAAATAAAGGTTGCGAATAAAACATTTTTATTTTTCTGAATTTTTTTTTCCATTTTTTGAAGGGAAAAAGTTTGTTTGTAAGATTATATTTTTGTAATTCGCGAATTTCAAACGCCTCAAAGCGTTTTTTTCTTTTCTAATTAATCAATTAAAGAAATGAAAAAGAACTCGGACCTGTGACGAGTCCACGTAGAAACAGAAATAAACGAATCGATTTGACGTGGATACCTTGAAATTCAATTTTCGTTCATTTTTTCGCCATAAAATATTTAATCGAAACGACTGGAGAAATTCTAATTAAAATATTCATCAGTGGAAATTAATTATGCCAGAAATCGTAAAAAAACTCGATTAGATATGTAAAATTTCCAAATCAGTAATTTCAAATGCCAAACGATCCAAAAAAAAGAACCAGATCACGTTTCTACAAAATCTGAATAACCCGAAGTATAAAAAATTACACCACATTTGCATCGAATTTTTCCAACTACGAAATTTCATAATCCTCCGCAAAGCAGAATAAACATGATTTCCAGCATTCTAAAACTTCATCATGTTCTGTGGAAAAAAAAAAAGAAGGGAAACAGATTACAATAAACCGAAGAATAACAAACGGTACTCGAACGTAATCAAGACGACGAAAACAGACTGGGAAAGTTGCACGACGAAACCGTAGTAAAACTTCACCAAGGGTATCGTTTTATATGTAAACACTATCATTTTCACAGTTTTCCGTCATTTCCGGTTGTCACCTCCTATACAAATCCGAGCCAGCGATTCTACATGCACGTTTACATGAAATATATATGCAAATGGAACCTAAAAATAAACACTTACGCAACGTATCACAAAAGAAATTAGTATCGTAGCTGTAACGATAAATCTTCTTGTACTGTTCGTCGTGCGGCTGAATCTCGTCCCTTTTCGGAAACCGAATTTGCTTCAGTTGTTCCCACCTTTCTTTATTCTTCTTCTTGGCGCAATTTTTCTTCGTCTAAAACACGCAGACATTCGATTCGAATAATACATTTGTACGAAAAGGAAAACGATTCGCAGCCTGATGAGATAATCGAACGACTTACTTCTTCGTCGGTTCCATCGTTGTCATTATCTTCTTCGTCTTCTTCTGCTTGCTCTGCGCCTTGCAATATTACTCGATCGTGAATCGCTGCTCGTTTTTTTATGATCGGTAAACCAATCTGCGAGATCGAAATTACGATAAGTGCTTGGCACCGAATATGGTATTTAGGAATCAATACGGATACGAGTACATACCTTAGCTACTAATTCGCTAGGATCCATCGTCAAAGAACCGTACGGTTTAGATTCGTCCATTAATTTATCCCATGCTACCAATCTTTGCGAAATTTCGGTGCCGCGAGTTTCGAAACCCTGTTCGGAGAACAATACGGTAACATTATAGAATGCCTCGAGGTAAACGTATAAAGTTTTAACACAAATTACCAGTTGGGGATCTTCGAAGTCAGGTAGTTTTTTGTCATGAAATGATACGTAGAATGTGACTATACACGTTACAGTTATCACTCCCAGAATAACGAGTGGGTAGGTGGTTAGTATGCGAGAAAACCTGCGAGAATATTCAAAATAGAGAAACTATCGCAAAGATAAATCGAATTATTAACGTAGATCTTACTTACCAGCCCATTTTTATTTGATTTGCATCATGAAGACGTTACGATACTCGATGGAATACGAAAATACATCGTTCGTAGGCAGATTTGGAAATATACCTGTTGAATTTATAACATGTCTATACAATACGTACGTAATTCGAACGTTACAAAGTACATTGCATTAATAAACACGAAGCATTTGGCATTTCAAGCACAATCCAAGTAGAAGTTTACTACAAAACACAACAAACTAAATCTAAAGTGAAGTCTGAAGCATTCATTCACCCAATACAATAACCACCTCCAAAACGTGACTATAAACAAACGAAAAAAACCGGTCTAGCGGTCTAGTTCGATTCGAATTTCATGAAAAAACACAGCCGATGACCGGCGCGGCGCGTCACCTCCGCAGTGTTACCACTTTACAAACGAAACATGTAAACATTGCAAATTTCTTCATAATGGTCCGTAAAATCGAACGAAGGCCGGTGGAGATGAATAATTCATTGGTTTTCTGTATTTCTGAATAAGGTTTAAAATTGAATCGGATTTTTGAGAAAATACAATTCCGAAAACATCTACGTACGTTCGGCGTGGAAAATAATGACAAATTTACATTCCAAGCAAGACGCGAGAGCAAATATTTTCCTAAATAGATGATCGCCCTCGTATAGCCCCGTAATTGAAATTTCCTTCACTATTTTCCTTAATTTTGTTATAAACTCGAACGTGCAAATAAATTTATAACTCTGCTAGGTATATGCATAGTGTACCTATTCGAATACGAATACTTTGTTCGTCATACGAAATTCAATTCGAGCTCTTTTTTTTTTCAACAAATAATGCATGGTTGAAGTGTAAAATATTTAAATATTTTACTCGAAAATTCAATCGACAAATAGCTAGCTTAGAGTTTGAAAAAGGTGGTAATTCTTTTGAAAATTTCGCCATAATAAGGATTACTAGATTACTTTCGCGTTTGCAACTACTATAAGGAAAAAAGGGTATACCGAAGCTTTTTTCAGCCGAATTTTCTAAATGTTATAGCTTTCGGAAAAAGGTATATTGAATAATTTATGTACCTAGTTATACTGCCTACGTTAGATATACGTTTACGTACACCACTCTCCACAATACTCCATCTTGTAATAACATTGGATAAGTAACATGTCAGGGATACGACTTATAAAAACAAAAAAATGAGGTCAAACCGAGAGAAGCAAACTCCCAAAGGTATATTTAATCCTTCAAGTCAATTTTACCAGATTCTAAAGATGATACGAAAATAATCCAAAAATGGGATCGTGAAAACGTGCGAGAATAAACAAAAAAAAAAAAAAGATTTATTATCAACCAATTTTCGTTAAATCAAAATTTCAACATTTTCGATCAATTTAGATAGCTAATGTAATAGGAAAAATGAAAATCAGCTCAGCTTCTGTTCCAATTTTTCATTTTCAGTTTCAGTTTTGATCTTTTTATGGGAAGAAAGAGAAAGCTTGCTTCTTTGATAATGATAAAATTGTATTTTTAGGCGAGAAAATTAAGTTTGAGTTGGGAAGGTTGAAGAAATAATATTTCATCTTCTTTTTAATTTAAAAAAAAAAAATTGTGCTAGAAAAATTGAGAAAGACTGCATTTTATGCAAAAAAAAATCTCATTTGAGTCAGAAATTTCTCAATTTTTAACCCTCCCCCTTCCCCGTTCAAATAATTGGTGATGCTGAAAATAAGGCATACTCTTATGTAGCATAAGCTCCGAATTCGGTGGGTCCACGATTTTTTGGTATGCAGGGTAATTTTTCAAGAATGGCACTGTGACAGGCACTCACTATTTTTTCTTTTCGAATTCTTCCAACGAAGAGCTGAAAGTCACGAAAATCGTTCAGAATAAGCATCGTTGTATTTGTTTTTGTATTCTACTGAATAAATTGAATTCTCGTTCAAATATGGAAAAAAATTCGAAAATGTAATGATTGCTTCAGGTGCAAATTTCCCCTCCACAATATTACTTATTTGAAATTTTTTCATTACAAGTTTCCTTCTCAAGTAATATGATTTTTCCATGACAAAAGAAGCTGAAATTATGATTATTTTCAATTTCAAACCTTAGTTAAAAGAAATCAATAAATCCAAATGTACAGGAAAATTTTTACAAGAAACTATGAATTTTTTTATCAATTTTTCCAGAGTGATTGCTCTCTGTTTTTATCGAGTTTTTCACGTTTCTTCACTCATATCTATGTACTGTACATATGTATTTCGTTCATATTGACATTTAGTAGCATCGTTGCATCATGAGTCATGCATTTTTGCGATAACATTCTTACGTACAAAATCTTGTTACGTGTGATTTTACGTATGATTCATATTGAGCCTATAAATAGGCACCCTTTTTACGTATCGAATATTATTATACCTATGTGACCTGGAATCATGAAAAGGACCTCTCGTGCGAAAACAAGTTTTCAATGATTTGCCATTTTTTTCATTTGACACCCCAAATCGCGAAATTTGGAATTTGTAAATCTTTATCCTTTTCTATGCGGTTGTATGTAATTATCCGAATAAGTTAATTTTTTGTAGGCACATAAATGTACCTCTCGGGGTGTAGATAAGCATGTGGAGGTCATTTAAAATTGTTAAAAATTTTTGAGGCCAAAAAATGGGGAGGGCAGGCCCTACTCATTAAATTTTGGACCAGGAACAAAAAATGTTACCGAGCCCTTTTTTTGTTTTCATCACTGAAAAAAAGGTTACAATATATTTCAGTTTTTAGAACCATCATTCTAGAGGGGGGGGGGATATTTCAGGAGGCAAAAAATTGGTTTGTCAACATTTTTTCTTAAATCCACTATTCTGTTCGCGGGGGCGAATTTTTTGCAGAAATTGGATTCAAACCCCATCATTTAATCCAACATTCCAGTCATCAAGGGAATTTGAAAAAGTAGGTATTAGTGAAAAATGCAAATAAAACATGCCATTTTTTCACCGGGCCCCTAGACAACTGTACCATCTGTTCCCCTTTTTGAGTAGAACCCGTGGTGCGGTGAGGGGGGGGGGATTATTGAAATTTTTCGCATTTCAATTGTATTTGGACGTAATTTTTAAATGCAATTTGTGGAAAAGCTAATAAAGATAGGAAGCTGCGATCTATTTTATTCGAAACAGCGTGATTTTTTCTACATATAAAAATCGCCAAAAAGGTGTAAAATGATTTTTTGACACCAAAGTAGTGTTAGGCAAAATTATAGACACTGGAACTACAAGATGGACATCTGCAGGTCACAGCGGAAAGGGGATTACCGGAAATTTTTGTAAATAGTTACTCTCATAGTCCCCTGTAGGAGCGCTGCTCATCGGCCCCCTGATGTTTATTTTTTT
>FIZU01024186.1:0-12316 GCA_900064475.1 Pseudococcus longispinus
TGATTTGAAAATTTGTAGGCTTCATAACTCCTTCAATTTTCAAGTTATGCAAAATTTCGTAAAGAACATTTTTTGTTGTACTTTTCAAGTTCTACAAAATGAGCTAATAATTTTTAGCGTAGCTCTAAAATTGAAGGAGCTGCAACCATTAAAAAGATGAAAAGTGACATCTCAAAATTAATTTTTTCTTTTCAAAAAATTTTCAAAATGGTCTCTCATGTTTTCCATTTTGAAGTCCGCCAAAAAATTATTAGTTCATTTTGTAGAGCTCAAAAAGCACGACAAAAAATGTTCTTTACAAAATTTTGCCAACTTGAAAATTGAAGGAGTTATGAAGCATACAAATTTTCAAATCATTGCAGCTCCTTTAATTTTAGAGTTAGGCAAAACACGAATATAACTCATTTTGTAGAGCTTAAAAAGTTCTACAATAAAGTTTCTATAAAAATTTGCCTATCTATATTATCACCGGAGTTACGACGTTTTGAAACATCTACCAGAATTGATGCATAATTTTGCCTTTTTAAATCCTAGGGTCGGCAAACATACATGCACTTATGTAGTTTGGGTAGCTGCATCTCTGCTTTGAAGGCTGTGTATTGCTTCAGGGACACCCTGTATGCATCTCTGAAATTTTTGTTACAAAATTTTGTTGAAAAATTGGCATATTCTTTCCTATTCACTAGATCGAAATATCGAATACACGATAGCGAATTTTTTTGCTCTTTTCCATTCGCCCATTCGTGCCATCGAAACAAACGAACTAAAAACAAATTGATTTTTATGCTCTCCACTCCGCCATCATTTCGTAAATTGGTATTGTTACAAAGGAAAGGAGAAGTTTTAATTGAACGTTCGCAGAATACGAAATAATAATTACGTTAAACGTTTTTTTTTCTCCTTCGATGTTTTTTATCCCACCCTACTCATTCCTTTCTGGTTCTATTTTCATTCCATCGTATTTAAGATAGGACGTAACTCTATGGCAGATTTTCAGATTAATCATATCTAAAATAAAGGTACCTATTCGAATTCCACAATATATTTGTAAAAATTCCAATAATAATTGCATATCTGATTCTCTAAACTAAGCATACAAGTACACCTACCCCTAACGAAAAACTTTTCTCAACGTTATGGGTAATGTATAAAAACTGGAGAAAAAAAAAGTTACACGACGGACGGGAAAATGCTCGTCTATTGGAATGAGGGTTGCGGCAGAGTTAGAACGATGTTTCGGAAATCTCAATAGTTTTGAAGGCTGTTGAGAGTTACGAGTTGGCTTGCCAATTTCACAAAAGTTAAACGCGTAAATATTAGATATCCGGGGAAATATGCCTTATTCTATGATTTCCTTCTTCTTCGGCGTTGTTGGAAAGTTTTCTATTTACGAGAATTAAATGGTAGGTGTATCGGGGTGTTCGATTGGTCGATTAGTTGTGGAAAAAGCGCTGTGAGCTTGAGGAGATAATCGTGTTATTTTTCGATAATTTATATAGAGGTTGTAGAATTTACCAGAGAAGGGGGTTTGTTGAAAAATATTTTGGACTGAAAACGGGGATTGAAATTTTTTTGGAAGTTTTCGGATCGGTCTCAAAAAAATGTTGGAGAAATCTTAGGTCTCTAATTTAATTTTAACTCTTTTGTGCCCAAGAGAGATTTTAAAAATTTTTCATTGCATCATACGAACTGAGGTCAAGTTAGTGCACGTGCACGAGTTCAATTTCATCAGTGAAAATTAAAATTTCACACAGAAAATAAGGTCGAATGAAAATTACCATCTTTAATTTTCCCTTTTGTGAGATTTTTTTATGAATTGAAAAAAATTTCTTGTAAGCGTGGCTACAAAATTAAGCTAAGAGCTATTTTTAGTGCAAAAATTTTCAATTATTCAATGACAATGATCAATTTTCTTCATCTTCAAATCATCGAAACAGGTCAATTTATCCATTTTCACAGGTTTTTTTCTCTACAGGAATACCATTTTTGTTCATAACTTCATGAGTCATGAAGCATTTAATTTTTTTTTTCATTTAATGCTCCAAATCGATTGTGAAAGGTAATGTGATGCATTTTCAATCAATAATTTCTTGAAATTCAGGTTCAACACCGAGTTGAAGGCTTTTGAAACTTAAAAATATTTGTGATCTTATTTTATTAATTTATGGAAAATTTTTGTACCACTGTTTTTTAGTGAAGAACAATTTTATCAATTTTTTTAGTCCAATGGTAATTTTATAATTGATTTATTTTTATAGTGTAAAATAATTTATTAATTTTTAGTGAGTGAAAAAGATTTCTAGTGAAAAATTCATTTCGATGAAAAATTATTTTGGTGAAAAATTTGATTTTAGTGGATTTTTCTATCAATTCAATAGTTGTATCATTATTTTTCGGTAAACATCAATTTCATGATTTTTTAGCTGGAAGTCACGTTTACCAATTAAGTGAAAATAAATTCCATTAATTTTAGTGAAAAAAATTTCTAGCAAAATTTATTGCAGTGAAGAATTTATTCTAGTGAAAAATTTATTCTAGTGAAAATTATTTAGATACCTAATAACTTTATTTAAGTAAAAGATTATTTTAGTGATTTTTTTTTCAAAAATTCAATAAGTACATCACTATTTTTCAGTAAAAATCGAATTTATAATTTTTTAGCCTGAAGCCAAGTTTACCAATTAGTGAAAATAAATTCTATTAATTTTAGTGAAAAATTTATTCTGGCAGAATTTATTTTAGTGAAAAATTTATTCAAGTAAAAAATTATTTTAGTGAAGAATTTATTCTAGTGAAAAATTATTTTAGTGAAAAACTCATTTTAGTGATTTCACTATTTTCAGTAAAAATTAATTTCATAATTTTTTTTAGCTGAAAGTCAAGTTTACCAATTTAGTAAAAATAAATTCCATTATTTTAGTGAAAAATTTATTCTAGCAAAATTTATTTTAGTGAAGAATTTATTCTAGTGAAAAATTATTTTAGTGGAGAATTTTTTACTAGAATAAATTCTCCACTAAAATAATTTTTTACTAGAATAAATCCTCCACTAAAATAATTTTTCACTAGAATAAATTCTTCACTAAAATAAATTTCGCTAGAATAAATTTTTCACTAAAATACCTTTTTACTAAAAATGTATTTTAGTGAAAATTTATTCTGGTACTTGAAAAAAATAATTTTATTTAAAAAATTATTCTAATGAAAAATTTCCTTTAGTGAAAAACTCATTTTAGTGATTTCACTATTATTCAGTAAAAATCAATTTCATATTTTTTTTGCTGAAAGTCATATTTACCAATTTAGTAAAAGTAAATTACATTTATTTTAGTGAAAAATTTATCCTAGTAAAAATTATCTAGGCTAAGTGAGAAATTTATTTTAGTAATTTTTTTAAAAAATTCAATAAGTACATCACTATTTTTCAGTAAAAATCGATTTTATAACTTTTTAGCCCGAAGTCAAGTTTACTAATTTAGTGAAAGAAAATTCCATTAATTTTAGTAAAAAATCAACTTTACTACTTTTTCAGTGAAAAACTCATGTTTTTGTGATGAATTTGCTTAGTAATTTAGTGAAAATAAATTCCAATATTTTCAGTCAGAAATAAAGTTTACACTTTTTTTTAGTGAACATTATTTCAATTCGTTGGAAAATCGTCTTTAGGATTTTTTAGTGAAAAATTAATTTTATTTTGATGATGAATTTAATGAAATAGGTATTAATATCGCTTTTATTTTTGAAAAAAATGTTCAGTAATTTAGTGAAAATCAGTTTCACGATTTTCAGCCAGAAATTAATTTTACCCTTTTTTTACTGAATTTTATTTCAATTTGTTGAAAAATCACGTTGATTTCATTTTAATGAAAATTTTATTCTATGAATTTTAATTACTTGGTAAAAATGAATTTCACTATTTTCTGTCAGAAATCAAATTTACTACTTATTTTAGTGACTATTTTTTGATTTTTTGAAAAATTTTCTTTCCTACCTAGTTTTTTTAGTGAAAAATTGATGCTGATTTCATTTTGGTGATGAATTTGATGGAAAATTAAAATCACTATTATCGTTGAAAGAGAATTTTAGTGTTTTTGTAAAAATAAATTCCCCCATTTTCAGTCAGAAATCAAGTTCACTCCCTTTTTTAGTGATAATTTTATTTCAATTTGTTGAAAAATCTTGTCTATTTTATTCTAGTGAAAATTTTATTTTTAGTAGGTATGAATTTTGGTAACTTAGTGAAAATGAATTTCATTATTTTCATTCAGAAATCAAGTTCACTACTTTTTTTAGTGAACTTCAATTTTCTAAAAAATTATGTTGATTTTATTTCAGTGAAAATTTTATTCTATTTGATAAAAAATAAATTCGTATTGTTTTTTTTCTGTTGAAATTTTATTTCAACTACTTCGTGAAAATAAATTTTTCTATTTTTGGCGGAAATTGAAGTTTTGAGTGAACACTCAATTTTAATATTTTTGTTGAAAAATCACGTTGATTCATTTTTCAGTGAAATTCCAATTTCATCAATTTAATGACAAATCAGTGCCAGTGTTTTCCGAAGCAAACATCAATTTTAGTGATTTTTTGAAAAAAATGAAAATTTTATTTCAGTGCTTTCATAAATTGATCACGATTTCACGAATCTTGTAAACAAAAAATGGGCACTCATTTTTCTCGAGAAAAATTCACAAATATCCTTTATTTCTTTGCATAAACAAACTCGTTATCTGAATTGAGGGAGGAAAAATCGATAGAACTATATTTTCTACCTATATTTTCCTAATCTTATAAAATATTGCTAATAATTAACTAGGTATCTGCATCACGAAATACTCCAAAGGGGTGCTGTCATTTCAGAAGTGTTATTTCCTACCCCCTACCTTTCCATTTGTAAATAATGTAAGTTCGTTAGAAGGGCGGTATTGACTTTTATTACTTAAACGTGGGTGATTCTAACTATATAAGTAAAGCCTAAAAGCAAGTGTTTTTTTTTCTTCCGAGGAAATGAGGAAACTGGCTAAAAATATCTTCGCAAATACACACGAGATGAGGTATCGGCGTACCGACGAGGTACGAGGAGCAGGGCGCAGGAAAACGACGCGAAGTTTGTCATTTCATCCCTTCATCCGTTTCGCATAATGTTTCCGTTTATTTATAATTTAAAATATATTTACTTTAATACTTTGTTTTACTTCCTAATGCGTATTACTTTTTATAAGATCGTCTGCATCTTCTTCTATGTTGTCGTATACTATAGTACATTTCTTCTTTTTTTTTCTCGCTCGTTTTTTTTCCTTTCTTCCGCGGCTCCTTTCTTTCTCTCTTTTTTATTTTCATTTATTTATCGTCGTAGTCGTCGTTGCATAGATATAGCACTTTTATACCCTATGAGGCTTGTTTTTTGGCTCATTTTTTCCTCATACGCGACCATTCTTAGCACTTGTTTGTAGGTACTTTGTATATGCATGAGAAATTATCAACCTAACCTTGATAATACCTCCTTCTCGTCGTTTTGGCGAAATTTCCGCAATTCGCGGACGACTTGAAGGACGCGTTCATTTCGCTCGTGTCCGACAAAGAGAGAGACAAAATACGAAGAGGTTGTAGAGCGTGCAGCAACAAAGGGAAAAAAACATTATCAATTCGAGAGAAGCATTTTTCTCTTCGCTCGATGCTTTTTCCTCTCGCGTTATTTTCTCTATCCTTAATTTATTAAGATCTTCACGAGCTCGTCGTCATCGTCTGTCGTTGTTATCACGACCGAGAGCTCGAATTAAAAATAATGAACCTGAGTGAACTCGTTAGCGAGCGTGAAAAATGAAGGAAAACCTGTAGTCGTCGTTGTCGTCGAGTTAAATGCGTCCAATCGTGTGTACTTGCTGTGTACTTACCTTATACTAGCCCGAATGTTCACTGTTGTCGTCGTTGTTAGATTATTATTATAGTGTAATAATCTCGTACACCTTATGTTGTGGACTGGACGTATTGCGGTGTCCAAAAGTGGGGAAATAATGGTGGAAAATTTTCGCAATCCGGATAAAAAGTATGAGTTGTCTATTAAGAAAGTTGTTTCAAAACCAGAACGTGTAGTTTTTTTCAAAAAAAAATTATCATGTTAGTGATAGTTTGAAAAAAAGAATTTTTGAATGGTAATTATGGTGAAAAATATTTCTTACAAAGTTGTCATTATCGAACGGAAACGTTTGGAAAATTTTTTTCTCGAAAATTGGATTCATTTCTCGAAAAAAAATTAACGGTAGTTCGAGGAAAAATTACCGTACGATTTTTATTTTGAATGATTAAATTACAGGGTTGCCAGTTTTCGGTTTGTCACATATTCGACGATTTTTTGAACTTCGAAGACGTAATTGAAATTTTTCAATTTGTTTGTTAGCGTTGAGTTCCCTATGACGTAAAATTTTAATCAAGTTGCCCAAATTTTAATACCATGTACCTACGTATACATTCGTTCGTTAATTCCGACATTTCTAGTCATTTATACTGCAGGTTTTTTTTAATTTTTTGGTAACTTTTTTCAAATTAATTCACGAGAAATCATCGTTAAATTCGACAAGGTCAGTCGTGGGTCAGTCACACTTATTGAATAATTCAATTTCGGTCGAATTTTCGTGATCTTTGTCTTCATTTCGGATACTTACGTAATCGAGTTTATAATGAAGTGTTCTGGTTGTTCAAATTTTCACTTTTCATGAAACATGACCAAACCATTCAGAACATTCATTTATTTTTACCACACGGTTTGGAAAAATTCAGTTGTTCGAGGTATTAAATTATATCAAAAAGACAGATTCGGTCTTCATTAATTTGGAAATTTTGACACAAGTTTGTTTTGAAAAATTAATGGAGGAATGGGATTACGCAAATACTCGGTCCCCAGCTTGTTTCCCAACTCCCCCGAGGAATGGAACGTGTACCTGCGTTTCATTTTTTGCAAATTACGCGAGTTATTTGCTAGATATCTTGAAATAGATTGTATGAGAAAATAATCGACATAAAATTTCCTATAAAACGATATCATTCATTGCCCCCATCCTTCAATAGAAATCTCATTATCGGCTGGGACAAATGGAGCAAAATTTTGAAAAATCCTGTTTGTAATTAATAATAAAAAAATGTTTACGATTTGGTATAGAAAAAGAAATGATTCAGATAAAATTTCGCATAAAGTGATTAAACTATAATTTAATTTAGACCTCTCTCCTCCACTTCTGAACCTTCCAAAAAATGAAAGGGTACATCAATTTTAAATGATTATAACAATTTTTTCATTTCAACCATTGATTCCCAATTTTAAAAAGTCGCCCAAGCTAAATTGACGAAAACGATTAAAAATGTTGTAAAAGTAGTTAGATTTTAAAATGTCAGAAATGTTTTTGAAAAATGACAAAATTTCGATTTTTCTGTCCCAAATTTGAAAAATTTTTCCGAAAAAGTGGCAAAATTGTGACAAATGGCGAAATTTACGAAAATTTGATTTCTTTCTATCTTGGAAAAAAGTTTTGAAAAATGCCAAAAAAATTACAAATTTTTGCTTTTTTTGACATGCCGGAAAAAAGTTTTTAAAATGTTAGAAATGTTTAAAAAATGACACAATTTTGATTTTTCTGTCCCAAATTTGAAAATTTTTCCAAAAAAGTTCACAAGTGATAAAAATGTTAAAAAAAACAAAAATGACAAAAAATTAATTTTTCTGCGGAAAAAAAAGATTTTAAATGTCAGAAATGTTTTTAAAAAATTGCAAAATTTTGATTTTTTTGTCCCTTTGAAAAATTTTTTCGAAAAAGTGACAAGAGTGTTAAAAAATGACGGAAATTACAAAAATTTATTTCATTCTGTCGAAAAAAGTTTTTAAATATGTATTAGAAATGTTTTAAAAATGACACAATTTTGATTTTTCGGTCTTAAATTTGAAATTTTTTTCCAAAAAAGTTTCGAAAAAGTGGCAAAAATGTTGAAAAATGACGAAAATGACAAAAATTTGATGTTTTATATCATAAGAAAAAGTTTTGAAAAATGTCAGAAATGTTTTCAGAAAATGACGAATTTTTGATTTTTTTCTGTATGCTTGATGACATAAATCTAGTACACGTCAGAAGAAACGGTCAAAAATTCATGAAAAATGTTGGGAAAAAATTGAGATAGATCCACTCTTCAAACGGACATATTGGAACATGGATATGTCTTTTTAAATTCAAAAGTTTTCAAAAATTTAACAAAAAGTCCCTCCCATTTTTGGAAATTTGAAAACTTTTCCAAGTCCAAAAAAATATGATAAAATGTCTAAAATGCAATTTATTTATTTAAAAAAAATCTAAATTGTTTATGTCCATGTCAAAATGATCAAACGATCATGAAAAGCGTCAAGAATTTTGCTGAAATTTCTTCGATTTTCATAAAAATTATTGAATAGCTTGTCAAAAAGGTCAAAAAATCATGATGAGTATCAAAAGTCTCTTGAAAATTGTGAACATATCCCTAAAAATTTGTAAACATTTTTTATAAAAGTAGTTTAAATAACATTAATAAACGCTGCAATAGTCAGAAATTTTCTCAAAAATCAATAAAAATGGTAAAAAAGTATTAAAATTTTGGAAAATGTTGCAAAAATTCTAACAATTTTTACGACATTTTTTGATTGTTTTTTTGATACGAGTTTTGTCAACATTTTGATAATTTTAACAACATTTTTTTGTTTTTCTAAATTTTTGTGATCTTTTTTTTCATATTTTAAATGATTTTTATGAAATTTTCAACAATTGCTTGCCAGTTTTTATGATATTTCAGCCGTTTTTACGATTTTTCTACCCATTTCTATAAAATTTCAACAATTTTCACGAATGTTCCGACCATTTACATAGTTTCTAGATCATTTTCACAATATTTCTACTGTTTCTTAAAAACTTTTTGACAATTTAACAACATTTTTGTGGATTTTTATGACTTCTCAGTCATTTTTTTCATATTTATAATGATTTTTATAGCAATTTCAACAATTGTTGTGAAATTTATTATCATTTTCATAGTTTTTTGGACCTTTTTTACAATTTTTTTTACTGTATTTTGTCAATATTTTGACAATTTCAACATTTTCGACGATTTCCATGATTTTTAGGTACTCGTACTTTTTCACATTTTGCAAGATTTTTATGAAAAATTATAATAATTTTTACAGGGTGTCTAACAGGTCATGAAGTCATGAAAAGTCATGAAAAGTCATCATTTTGGAAGGCTGGGTCATGAAAGTCATGAGAAAGTCATGATTTCAGCTCAAAATTGACTTCCAAAAAACGAAATTTATGAAAAAATTTATTTTAAATATTAAAATTTCTTCCATTATTTCAATTTTTTTACACAGTAAAAAAAATATATTTAATAGAGAGGGGATGCCATTTTTATGTCCAAGGCTGGAAAACTGCATTTAAAAAATGTCAAGAAAAAAGTCATGAAAAAGTCATGAATTTGGCTCAGAGGATTTTGTTAAACACCCTATTTTACCTACGAAATTTTCGCCAGGAGATATTTATGATTTTGTGATCATTTCTATGAGATTTTTATACCAATTTCAATCGTTTTTGCCACAACTTCAACAATTTTTATTATTTTTGCCACAATTTCAACAATTTTTATCATTTTTTTTACAATTTTGACAATTTTGACAATTTTTGCGTTGATTTTTATGACATTTTTGAGATGTGAGTTGTGAAAAATGAACCTTTTAATGACTGCAATTTTCAGTCTTCAAAAATTTTAATAAAATTTTCATGGGGGAAGAAAAGATGAGTGGAGGAAAGTAGGTATTGAACGATTCATTTAAAAAGATGAGTAATATAGTTCATTTTTGTTGAATCAGGTTTGAAATAGCCTTATTTTATCATTCATTTTGAAGGTGTAGGGGACAGCAAATAAAACCATCGAGAGTTTGGCACGAAGTAAAATACGAAAAAAGTACGAATTTTTGTATGAATCTTGAAACATCATTCATGTACCATCCTTTACAAATTTGCGAGAAAACTTGTTAAACTGATAGCAAAATCTTGGAATTGGACTTAAAAGTTGATAAAACTGAGGTAAAAAAAAGGCATAATAACTATCTATTTAGAAAATAATGTTATGAAAATTGTGTATGCAAATAATGAGAAGTTGACGAAATACTCGAAGGAGAAATTTATTAAAAATATTGTAATTTTTTCTGGTTACGTCTTACGTATGCAGCAACTAACCTGAAGGTGACTTGAATGAATGGCGGTGGGCTGGATTAAGAAATGGGAGGAAATCATCATGAAAATGTATTCTCGAATTTTTGAATAATTTTCAAAGCTGATTATCCTCATTTTAAATTATATTTTTGAGACATTTCAATTATTTTTTCCGTTTTTCGTTTTTTCAAACAATTTCAACTTCATTTCGACAATTTTTGCAACATTTGATAACGTGCATTTTTTTATTTTTTGCAAAATCGTGCCCATATTTCATTATAACGAACAAAGTACCGAAAAATTTTCATTATTTAGATACCCGAATGCCAACGAGCACTCGAGAAAGTTACACTATTAAAAAAAATAACGCGTATCTCAGACGAGGATATTTTAAAAAAGCTCGCGAAAAATTCCGGTACCTACAGTAGGAAAATTTGGCCATTATGCAGTCTCCCGCTGCTCGACGACTTTTTTCCAACTGCCTTTGCGCCGGAGAATAAATAGAAAAAAATCATAACGTCTACTCAGGTCAGCCGACCTCCTAGAGCGGATGCTATTACTAGATCACAGAGCGAGCAGGAAGGGGATTAATTTCCACCTTTGTGCTGCTACTGCAAAAGTAAAGTACCTGGGGCGTGCTAACGCTTTTCCGTTGTACCGCGCTGCGTCCGATGAAGGAAATGAGAAACTATTTCGTTTAATTCGTTATTTCAATAAAAATAGCGAAAATTATTAAATTCTTGTTCGCGTCTATTTCTGGTATATAGTGTATACGATGAGATCTGGCAGGATATAAAGTTTCCCAGCACGTATCTACTAGTGTAACTATGTATGGACGATGTGTTGCATTTTCAAACAGCTAGCTCTTTTTTTCTTTCGATTTGTAATCGAATATTGGTCTAAAATGAGTATTTTTTTTTTTTGTCTTTGGTCGAATGGAAATTATTTTCCATGTTCTCATGTTTCTTTTAATTAGCTTTACGTGTTTGAATTGAATATGTTTGAGAAATATTCATCGATGAATATGAATTATTTTCGTCAAGAGACGATTTAACAATCTGCAGAATGTGAAAAAACCTACTTACTTCGTTCTCGAGCTTTAAACGAGCTCAAAAAGCTTTCTCATTTTTTTCTCTCTACTATTCGACAAAATCTAAATACAACTGAAAAAAATTATAAAATTCATATTTGCATTTCAGCATCGCGAGAAGCAATCTCGACGTTTAAGTAAACAGATGGTATTTACATTTACAACCTGTACATAAAGATGACTTCGGCAGCTTTCTTTATATGTACGAGAAAACATAAGCGAGAATATCTTTATCCTCGACGTCTTATATTCGGTGCCGAGAAAATGTTCTAGTGCTTTTGCGACTTAGTCGAAACGAAAATTCAAATCGGAAACGAAATACGTTTATTTACAGTCGTATGATTTTGATAATTTTTTCCCTCGGTACATTAGATCGTACGACGATAGGTCTTATTTGAGATCCATCGTAGCTCGTGATGTCTTCTTTGCTGAGACTTTTATAAGGAAAGGAATGAAGAAGATTTTGATGAGTGTGTTTTGCGAAGCAGCACTGATGAAAATGATGGAGTTGGAAATCAAAGTGATGTAGTTTTTTTTTTTCGATATTTTGCTATGTTGATTTGTGCTTTTGAAAGGGGTTTCTGAAAATGATGAAGAAAGAGAGAGAGAGGGAAATGAAAAAGACATGAAATAAGAGAGTTCGTAGTTGCTTTCCTCGTGTAGGCGAATATACCTAGTTGGAATGACGTTTTGAGACCTTGAAAAATTTTAATTGAGTCGCCAAATTGGTCTCTAATTTTTTAGACTTTTTGTGTGGTTCGCAGTTTTGATGTTGAAAGCAACAAAAATCAAGTATTCAAAATTTTTGTGAAAAATAATGAAAATTGATCAAATTTAGTATCGATATATTGAACTTCGATAAATCGATATATCGAAAATGGACAATCGATTTTTCGATATTATTCACAAAAAATCGATTTTGCGATATTATTCACAGAAAATCGATTTTTCGATATTATTCACAAAAAATCGATTTTTTGATATTATTCACAAAAAATCGATTTTT
>FIZU01024187.1:0-10174 GCA_900064475.1 Pseudococcus longispinus
GACACATTTCTCGGACTAGGAAAGTTTCAGAAATTGATTTTATGACATTTTGTCAAACTTTTTTGGACTTGTAAAATTTTTTTCGAATTTCAAATGGCTTTTTGGACTAGGAAAATGTTTAAGATCACGCTAACTTTCAGACATTTTGTTTGAATTTTTTGGACTTTAAAAAAAATTTAGAATTCACTTTAATTTTTAGACATTTTGTCAGACTTTTTTGGACTTGAAAAAATTTTAAGACTTATTTAGTTTTTTTTTTTGGACTTGAACAATTTTAGAATTCATTCCAAATTTTAGACATTTTGCCAGGCATAATTGTTGTGATGAAATGATTTATAAATCAAACAAGGAGCAAAAGCATATCCTATGTTTTAAAATTTTGTGGGTAGTATGAAGGTAGGGGGAGGGGAGTATTTTCCCATCTTTTTGCAAAAAGTGAAAATTATTTTTAAAAAATGGGTTTGTAAATGTTTGAAGATCGCTGAAAAAGCAAGTGAAACAGGAAATGTTTGCAAAATTGACGAACAAAAATAATTTATGTACAACTTTTTATAAGATTTTTTTAAAAAAAAATAAAAATAGATATTTTTGAAAAGTTTTTAAAAAAACTTTCAAGTTTTCTCCAAAAATTTTCATAAATTTTGTGTTAAATTTCGTCCTTGCTTCGCTTCGGTTTATTTGACATGAATTTGAAACAAAGTTCTTAAATAGAAAGAAGGAGAAGTGAGAAGAGGGGTGGATAAATAACAGGATGTCTACTGATACGAAATAGTACGAATTTTTAAATTTCAAAATAATCGAATTTGGATTTTTTGTTTGCGAAAGTAGGAGAAATGATTACTTGAGAACTGTATCTGTATTTTAGAACACTTTTATAAACCCTTCACCCCTTTCTTTTCTATCTCTCACAGAAATATTTCGAAAATGTTTCATTTTTGAGAAATGTTACTTGAAATAAGAAAATTTTCGTATTTTGTGATACGTATTATTTGTACATAGCTTAATTTGATACTTTTAATTTCTTTTTTTTAAATCATGTTTTCTTTTTCTGATTTCAGGTAAGTTGACCTGATGGCCATTATTCTTAATAAATTATTGGTTGCATTTGAGCACTTGAGCAGTATCATAAGTGAGTAATTGATTGTTTTTTTGTAAAGTATTTTTACTTCGGGATTTTGAGATCAAATTTTATCCACATTCGTTATGGTGAGATAAGAGAAAATAATTAACACGATGTCTACTGATATGAAAAAGTATGAAATAGTCAATTTCAAAACCTGAAAATTTATCTTTCTTTTATCATTATTGAAAAATTTGTGTTTTCATTCAACACTTCGTTTTTTTATTCTATATTTACTTCTTTTTTCGTGTTTTTTTTTCAAATATTTCGCTTTGTTTCAAATTTTCGAAATCCCTAAGTTCATTTCTTGGATTATCTTGACCTATAACAAAAAATACGTCAGATTGCCGGGAGGGAGGGAGGGAGGGAGGGATGGATCCAAAATTCAATATTTTTTATGTTATCAAGCGAGGAATCAAAATTTGAGTTTTTGGACCTCTCTAGCCCGTTTCTGACGTAATTTCATCAAAAAAAGTAGATGGATGGGACTCGACTCAAAATTTGGAAAAATATCAATTTGGACGTCGATTTGTAGGTATGTCTTTTGACCTTTGAAATTTATGTTTTTTGAACTCTCAAATCCTTATGCGATGTTATTCAACTGAAAAAATCGAAAAATATTCGATGAAGGGCCTAACTCAAAATTTTGGAAAATTTCCAATTTCTTATTAAAGTGTATGTTTTCCAACTTCTGGAAAATTCATATTTTTGGTATAAACTAATGTTCGTCTTCTAAAAATTCCCTTGAGGAGGGGGCTGATTAAGGTTAAATTAGGATTAAAATGGCTTGAAACTTAGAAGGATTTTCGAAAGAAAAATAAATCAAAATGAAGTACCTTTTACCACATCCACGATGAAAAATTTCAACAAAGGTCATCAGACAATCCGCACTCAGCTCGGCTACATTTTTCGAACTCATTCGCGGACAAGTTTACGTTATTTAACGACGTTTCGTGTTTGCGTTTCGTGTTTCGTGGGAGGTGTTATTTTATATTCGAACAGTTTATTACATCTTGTTGTCTTTTGATTCGTGAATATAAACGCGGAACCCTGGAACAAGGTTCGTGGAAAAAAGGATAGACACCGCGAGTCGAACGAGAAGGTCTAATATGTAAAATAAAATTAAACACAGCCGAACGTATATAAAACACTTTAGTGTCAAACATTAATCAAGTTCAACGTAAATGGTACTCATGTCTGTTTTATTGAAGTTATATATCTTCTTTTCGAACATATTAAACGTTGCCAGCCTCTATCCCAAAGTCTCCAGCACATCGCATATCTTTGATACATTACTCAGCTCGTCTCGAGTCGACCTCAGCGTACCGTATTATACACGAGCATTGTTTATTATAAAGATATTACCATCGGCTTGTCGCCAATATATGTTAATATACCGGATACTTATACTCTCGAATCGGGATACTTTTTCGTTTGGTTTTTTTTTTCACCGAAACAAACAAAAAAGTTGGTTTGTCGATGATAGGACCTCACACGTGCATTTTGATCGGCGTACTCATCCCTCCTACGAATCGATGTGATGTTCAAGTTGGTCGAACAGGGAGGTGATCTTCGGTATAGCGAATGAACGAGCGTTTTTGCTAAATGTACTTTGGGTATAGGTGTAAATTGAATGCAATACCATTCGCGTGATCAACCGAGATCTTAAATCTATAGCTAACTAGTGGAGGTGTCAGTGAATTCTCAATAACCCGTTTGTGCGCAGAAGAGATTTGATAGATGAAATTGAAAATTTTTCAGTGCATCATGTAGACTAAAATGAATTTAATTGATGAGTTCATTTTCACAAGTGAAAATTGAAATTTCACATAGAAAATAGGATCGAATCAAAATTACCTGGTTTCATTTTCCTGTGTGAAATTTGCTATAAATTGAAACAAATTTCACTTGACTACTCGTACTCGATACAGAAATAGATGTATTGCAAAAATTTCAATTTCTCCTCCCTAGAATTTTTTTATTATTGCCTCTTTTGATTAAAGTAGTTGAAATTTTGAGTTTCTAGTTCAGATATTTCAGGGCTCTAAATGACCCAAAATTCAAAATTTTTGTACTTACTTTAATCGAATAAAAAAATGAAGAGATAATCAGAGAATTTTCGATTTGAACTGGAATTCGAACAGAAAATTAGCTTTCAAGATTACTCAAAGTTTTTTTTTGAAAAATGACGATTCCTGTGCTAAAATAGAAATAAGGGTGGAAAATTTACGTTCCATTACACTCTGGAACTCCCTTACAAACGTCAAACAAAAAATTGTTACCCTTACTTTGATCTCAAAACAACAATAAAATATGAAAATTTCGAGAAAATGATTTTTAAGGTGTAAGATTTTATCAAAATTGCTGCAGAACCAAATTGTACAGATATTTTATGCATTTCTGTTCAAAAAATGCAGTAAATGAAACTTTTTTCTCAAAAATATTCATAAAATAATTAACAAAGCAAAATTTGATCAAATTACAATATGGTATTGCATCATTTTTCCAAAAATTGTTCTATGAAAGTCCGAAAAACTTCGAAAGCAGATTTCCTATTTATTTTGTTTTTTATTAGCAAAGGATGTGCTTTTTCGATCACAAAACCTGCGAAAAACGACACGAAATTCTGTCACGTTGACTTTTAGACATTTTGTCAGGCTTTTTTAGAATTCGAAAAATTTTCAGATTTCCATTGACTTTTTGGACTTGGAAAATTTCAGAGATCATGCTGGCTCTGAGGCATTTTGTCAGGTTATTTTAGACTTTCCAGATTTGAAAATATTTTTAAAATTTCAAACGATTTTTTGGACCTGAAAGTTTTCAGAAATTTTGACTTTTTCGAATTTAAAAAATTTTTAAACTTGGAAAAATTTAGATTGTTTTAAAATTTAACTTTCAGATATTTCACCGAAACATGATAACAATTTGTTCCACCAGGAGGGGGGGTCCAGAGGGACTTTTTTTCATAAAAGTATAAAAATGTTTAATTTTGGATCATTTGAGGCCCTAAAATATCTCAATTGAAAACTCAAAAAAATTTTAACTTCTTTTTCAGCATAGGATCTGCTTTAGGGATGACCAAATCTGTAAAAAAGTCACGAAGTTCTGTCAAGAAAATTCGTCACGTTGGCTTTTCGACATTTTGTCAGACTTTTTTAGACTTGGAAAATTTCAAAAATTCGGATTTTTTCCGATTTTGAAAAATTGTATCACGTGGTCAGTTGAACTTGGAAATTTTTTGAAATTAGGGTAATTTTCCGACATTTTTTCAGACTTTTTTAGACTTAGAAAAATTTTCAGATTTCCATTGACTTTTTGGCACCTTGGAAAATTTCAAAAATTCTGACTTTCGGTTTGAAAAATTTTATCACGTGGTCAGTTGAACTTGGAAAATTTTAGAAATTACGGTAATTTTCTGACATTTTGTCAGACCTTCTGCTTGGAATTGGAGAACTTCAGAGATCACGCTGGCTTTCAGACGTTTTGTCAGACTTTTTTGGACTTAAAAAATGTTTAAGAACACAAATGAATTTTTGGACTTGAAAAATTTCAAGAAAAGTTCAAAATCAGAATATTGTCAGACAGCTTTTTACCTAACGCTTACTTTTAGACACTTTGCGAGACTTTTTTGAATTTTGAAAATTTTTCAGATTTCTACTGACGAAACTACTTCAAAAGTTCGTTCAAATGATGTAAAAATTGTTGGAAATTGTGAAAATTGATTGAAATATGATGAAAATGACTTCAAAAATTGGTTTAAAATGCTTAAAAGTTTGTTAAAAGGGATTAAATTGTCCAAATATGTATTGTGAAAATTGGTTGAAATATGTTGAAAATCTTGAAAATCTTGTAAATCTTGTAAAACTATTTCTAAAGTTGTTGAAGTGATGAAAAAATTGTTAAAAATTGAGAAAATTTGTTAAAACATGTAGAAAATGTTGTAAAATTACTTCAGAAATCGTTTTAAAATGCTTTGAAGTTTATTAAAATTGTGCAAATATTGTGGAAATTGGCTCAAATGTGACGAAAGATGCTGAAAATTTTGCAAAACTAATTCAAAAATTGTTTAAGATGCTTGAAAGTTTGAAAAAATTCTGTAAAAATCGATGAAATTGTTCAATTTTTAAAATATTTTTGAAAATTTTACGATATTATTTTTCAGAAATTTTTATACCTAATATTTGAACTACTTTACCAGAATTTTTAATAAACTTTTGGTGATTTTCAATAATTTTCATGAGTTTTCACTAGATTTTCATGATTTTAGCATCGTGAAATTCTCCAATTATGACTTTTAGACATTTGGCCAGATTTTTTGGACTTGAAAATTTTTTTAGATTTTCACTTTACATTCAATTTTTGGATTTTGAAAATTTCAAGGGTCATGCTGATTTTTAAACATTTTGTCATGCTATTTTAGATTTTCTGGACTGGAAAATTTTTTCAGATTTCAAACGATTTTTTTTTTTTTTAATGTTCCATTTTCAGAAACTTGAGCCTAGAGACACATTACACATTAATTAGGGTTTGGACTTGGATAATTAAAGAAATTCTGACTTTTTCGATTAAAAATTTTTTTTTTAGGTGTTCAGTTGATTTTTGAATTTGAAAAAATTCAGATTGTTTCAAACGTTGACTTTTGGATATTTCACAAAACATGATAACGATGTGTTCGACTATTTGAATTTTTATAATGCAATCATGAAAAACTGGAGGGTCGAAATTGACATTTTGCACCACATCTCTTCATATTTTAAGAGTGGATAGTCAAGCGCAGAAATTTTTTTCAATTTGTAGCAAAACTCAAATGGGAAAATGAAAGTGGATAATTTTGATTTGATTCTATTTCCTGTGTGAAATTTCAATTTTTACTGGTAAAAATGACCTCGTGCTCTGGCTCGGTTCAGTCTACATGATGGAATGAAAAATCTTGAATTTCATCCATCAGATCTCTCATGGGCACAAAATTTGAAACAATTTTATCAAGTTGGTTGGATTTTCTATAGAAAAATATGCAGCTTTTTGGTTTAAATTTCGATAGTTTTCAAAATTTTCGAAATTTTGGGTGATTTTGGAAACTTTTCCAAATTAATCAAGAAAGCTGGAATTTTTTTAATACCCCTAAAATTAGTTTTGTAGGAATGATAGTTGGCTGCAACAAACGAATCGGAAAAAAAAGACAAGATACTTGTAGATTCATCGCGATAATTGTTTATCTCTCGCCAGAAATAATACCCAACTACAAAAACCACCTTCCATCTCTCGCTTTAACTCGGTTTCCTAGCCATCGCAACTATTTCGCGTTCCTCTGACGCATTCAGATTCCAAATTAATTATAAAGAGAGGGTATTCGTGCTGGGATGAGTATACAGCATCCACCAAAGGCAAGCGGACCACGAGATGACCGATACAATCGTTAATTAAGATAACACGTACATATAATACTCGAGATTTGATATCGCTACACAGAACATCCTCGTACCCCAGCCCACCTTAAGCATCCAGCCACAACGAGGTGTCGGTATTTTAATTATTTCGAGCACGAAGTATGCCCGGCGATCGCACGTTGGCTTGTTTTGAAATTTCTCCAACACTTATCCAAAGCTTACGCCGAGGTACTTTTCAAACCTTATCACTTCTCTCGTTCTCACTATATTATACAAAGAGCGAACGATTCCTCTCTAACCCTTTGAAGGACGTCACGTGTGTTCTATATACAACAAGAAATTCGCCAGTAATTGAATTTTAATTACGATACTAAATGAATTTTGCCAAGAGTAATACACTCTATGTGCTGGGTTTTTAATAGTAATGCAGCAGCCAGAGATAGAGAGAGATTTTTGCCCGAACCGAGCTTTAATTAAACCTCGCTTAGATCGATTGCCGCATATAAGCAGGCGAAACAGTACGCAACATTATACAGTCTGCGTTGCTTGTTGCTTTTCCAGCCTTATCTATTTTCCTCTATCTGTCTCTGTCTTTCTATTTTGCTGATGCCTTTGCACACCTCGTATAATGAAATTGTTCTATTGTTGAACTAGTTTAAAAGCGCTTTATAACGTAGATGCTGCGGATACGTTAAGACGTCGACTAAAATGTGAAATATTTAATGGACAGGATCGGGCCCGAACATACGAGCTAATAATACGTATAAATGACAGCGTAAAATGGAACCAAGTCCGGATGTTTCAATATTAAAATTTCAAGCTCGCCTTTCGAACCCGTAAATCGTGTTACCGGTAATTGTCTTCTACTTAAAAGCAATATTCTTCTCTCGGTTGAGTTTCTCTGGGCTCCGTGTCGCTATATTTATGGTACAGCTTCGCTGGAGGTTCTTTCTCTATTTCAATCAACTTACACGATATTATGCTGTTTATTGCATCGGCTGCAATTTCACAAAGAAACTCAACTTTATCGATTCACTTTAGGTACTAAATGCTAAATGCATCGTATACTAAACATCGAGCAGCAGGTACCTCGATATTTTACCAACTCCCTCGTGCGCCTCCTACGCTCTGCGCTGGCAGAGAAATCTTTATACTAAATCTGTGTCGTCGAGACGTATTATAAAGTGAACTTTTACACGTAAGTTTTAAAAGCCGCGCCTTCGACAAGTGAACTAAGCACCACGGCAGCGTGTGCTAAGTACACAAGTACATCAAGTTTTCAAAAACCTTCCCCACCCTGGCACCCCCTACTCCGATGGTATTAAACTTTACGTCGTATACCAGACCGCTATATACTTTCGTTAAACTGTAAAGCTCTATCGAGAAATTGTCGTTGCCCGAGCCATATTTCGCAGCCATAAACATGGTCATTGGATGACGGTTCGCGAAACAGATTTAATTCTTAAGACGTGCGCGTTTATATCGTACATCGAGGGCAAAAGTCGATGAAAAAATAAAAGCGAAACGGAAAAACATCGAGTACTTGACAAAAACTCGTAGCTACTCGAGTTATTTTTTCGACGCGACGATTGAATTTTACACGTTGATTTTTATCGTTTTGTTGGAAGATTCTTCTTTTATAATACGAGCTGCAGCTGGAAGACTGCTGAGAAATCGCTGTGAGATATTACGAGTACACGAGAGAAACGCAGAAAGCAGCGATTAAGGGTTAAAACTTTCGTAATTATTTTCACATAAGTGTACCGTCTACCTACCCCCCTCGATCGTCCATTTTTATAAGATTACGAGTAACTATTTAGAAGGGAAATAGAAGCGGTTTGAAGTACACGATAAAACAATTTCCAACTTCTTTGTGAGGGAATCGATGTGAAAAAGGACGACGAATTTCGAATAGATTTTTACGTCTTTTTGTGTTTTTTTCGCTCTTGGTTTCGACTTTTTTTTAATACTACGTTTGATAGATGGCGGAAATTTTTCGGTTGTTTGGGCTGTGTATCATTTTTGATAGGTGAATGTTTGGGGGGGATTTTAAAGCGTCGTATTTTATAACTGGGTTTGGTTGTTTTTTTGGAAGGAAGGAGGGAGGGTAATTTGATAATTTTGGTTCGTTTATCGTGATATGAATCAAATCGAGTTTTATTTGCATTGCTACGCGTATTTTCTCGATTATACGTCGATTAGAAATTCAATTTGGTTGTTTACAAAGGCACAATATTCCAGGTTTACTGAAATTAACGAATAGTTTTTTATTTGCCAATTGAATAATTGATCGTACGATATAAGGGTTGAAAAATATTGTTATCTCGAGTGTTGAATATCATTTTAAGCGAAAGCATTTACAAAATTTTTTCAATTTTGTGTCGAATTTTGGGGGAAATGCGAATTTTTTCACGGTAATTTCTTTCTAACGTAAAGTTGTTTACTAATTGTAAAAAATCGTTGAAATTCGAAGTTGTGAAAATGGTTTGAAATGAAAAAAATGAATCAAATTTGCGAATAAACTTTCAAAAGTGACATAGAAATCAACGAAACATCATTAAAATTCTCAATAATAACGTAAAAATTGTTGAAAACTTCGTAGAAATTGCTCAAAATATTTCAAAATAAAAATAAATTTATGAAATCGTTGAAAAATTACTCGAAGTAGCATGAAAAAAATTTTGAAAATTGTCATAAAAATCGTTGAAATTCCGTAGAAATATTTTTTTAAAAACACTGAAAATAGTCAGAAACGTCGTTGAAATTGTTAAAATTTTCATAAACATTACTTACGTATTTCAAAAAATTTCAAAACTTCATAAAAATTGTCGAAAATGTGGTTTAAAATTTAAATTATCAAAATTTTTTCGAAAATCATTAAAAAATATTGAAAAAATGGTCGTAAATGTTAAAATTGTTGAAATTTTTATGATAATCATTCAAAAGTTAAATTGCTTGATTTCTATAAAAAAATTTGCTATTAGGTATTTAAAAAAATCGTTAAAAAGTGTTGTAAAAGTGAATAAAAAATCGTAAAAAATGTTGCAATCGTCATAAAATTTGTCGAAAAGTGGTTGAAATATTGCGAAAGACATTGCAGCTTTTATAAAATTTCATGAAACAGTTGTCAAAATGTCGTAATAATCGTCAAAAAGTCATTAAAAATTTGAAAATTTTGATGAAAATTTATAAAAAAAATTTATAGAACTGTCAAAAAAATCGTAAAAATTAAACATAAAATTTTTAAAAATCACCTAGATTTTCATAAAAATTGCTGGGAGATGTTGTAAAAGTGATATAATTTGGCTGACATTTTCGAAAAGACAAGTAAAAATACTAAATTAAAAAAAAAAAAAATACGAACTTAGGGATGATTTGGCCCTGAGCACCGAATTTTAAATTTTTCGAAGGAAGTTGGTCCTTATGGTCTAAAACCCCCCTGAAAAAATTTTTAGCTCGATATCTCAACTGTACCCCTTCTGGGGGTAAAATTGTGTATTTTCGTTAAAAATTTCCATTTTTAGCAGTTTTCAATCGACTTTTTTCAAACTTTGAAGGGTGGTGGATAGTATCAAGGGTGATTTTTGGAATTTTTTGAAAAAATTTTCGAGCACTTTTTCAAGGTCAAATGGACATTTTAAACTTTACAAGGGCCATTTTGGTAACC
>FIZU01024192.1:0-24304 GCA_900064475.1 Pseudococcus longispinus
TACCAATGGGCTATTTTCGCTATTTTCAAAAATTCGCCAAAAATCGAAAAATCAATTTCGGCAGCTCAAAATTTGGTTGTGAGGTCTGGGTGACATGCTTTTTAGGTTAACCAAATTTCAGCTCGATCGGAGTTGACGAGTTGACAAGGACCCCTTGTTAGAAGATAGAAATTTATGCGTAGGTTATAGGTACGTATATGAATTTTTACAAAAATTGATCATTTGCTGCGACACAAATTACACGATTGTGCCACTTCCCTGCTTTCAATCGGGAAAATATTGACGGATTCCAGTTTGGAAAGGTCGAATTATAGGGAAATCATACCAAACATATCCCTTACCTCTTTATGTGCAGAAATAAAGGTGTTTCCACTCCTAATACCTCCTCCTGCTCGCCTCAAGGGCAATTTCTGATGACCTCATTTCCATAAAATTTTCTTTTGGTCAATACTAAAAGAAAAATCACATGCCAGCTCGTGATTAAAAAAAGAAGTATAGGTACTCTGTCTGTTTTTTTTTGTGATAACTGCTTAGGCAGACAGTTTCACTAACGACCTCATGTATGAAAAGATTACATAAGACGTATAACTGGCTTAACTAAGTTTCTTTTTTTGAGTCTTATTTTAAAAGGAATTCCCAAACAATAATTTCTCATTTTTTTTTTCATAAAAGTGCAACTTTTCGCCTATTTTAAAAATGGTTTGATCTTTTATTTTGGTAAAAAAAAAAAGAATTCCCAATGAGGTAGAAAATTATAATTAGAGAAAATTTCTATAATTTGGATCAATTGAATGAAATCATAATTTCTATTTTTAAATTTCTTTCGTCTCCTTCGAGAGTAAAAATAAAAGTGGAAAAACAATTAGTTAAGTATAAGACTTCCGAAGAAAATCCCCATTTTTAACGACTGGCTTTACTTGGCTGATAAATTAATACTAACCTTGATAGCCGGTTTTCGGTTCAGGTATATGTTCGTCGTTCATACAGCGAGTGCCAGCTAATCATATGTAAATGTTGAAATGTAACTAAATCCATCGTATTAGCAAACAACTTCAGAATAGGTACAGTAGATGCGCGAAGTATTCCTCCTCATTTGTGGCTTATAATGTAGTTTCGTGTTTTTAACCCGTGACCATTTGTTTAATATCATAAAATTGCATGTCACAAGTGTAATCTTCAGTGGTGATTTTTCATCTTGATTGTTTCCTATTTGATTAAGTATAAGGTTTTAGAATATACGTAAGTGCAAAACTATAAGCAATATTTATGTATTTTTTTTTTCAATAATTTTTTTTTCGTTTTATTTTGATAAGAAATGACTGGTGGAGATATTGTGAAAAGTTTAAATTAAAGGTAAAAGAGAATGAAGGAACTGATTTTTGAATACGTGTTTGTTTTTGTTTTCCTCATTCTACGTCATTGTTATTTGTTTATTTCAAGATTTGGAAGTAAACGTGATATTTAATAAAAAAAATTGTTTGTTACAGTGGCTCATTTAATATGTATCACATAACTTTCTCATTCATTTCATGGCTGGTAATCGGAAAAGTACTATCGGCAGACAGTAATTCATTGAAAGCATACGATTTGAAGTAAGCATTATCTGCATATTTTCCTATGTACCCACCTACCTACTTTTCCTAGCACCCAGCAAATTGTACATTTTATCGCTCGAGTACATCATCTCTGCTTAATTATGTAGGTACTTACTTTAGGTGATTATTTTTCAGAGTATGTAATAACGAGCCATCATGTCACCTCACCAATCAACAAAATTTGCCAGCAAATCGTCGTACTTTGGAAGGACGAGATTGTATGTGCGATTTCGAATGCGTTGAATATAGTGATTGCTGTAAAGATTCTGAATTTTATGGCGCACCCACTGGCAGCGGAAAGCAATACACATGTTCCTCAAATTTCCAGGTAAACTAGTACCTACATTACTTCCTGTGAAATAATTATCCAACTATAAAGTCACAACTGTAATGTAGAATGAACGAAAATTAATAATAATTTGATACCTATTCATATATCTAGCACCATCATTGAATTCATGCCCAAAGAAATCTTTTGAGTTTCCCAAAAAATACCTATAAACATATAACATTACATTTAATAATAAAATTAATAAGTATTCGAATATTTTTATTATCATCTTAATTTTTCGACAGATTTACGTACTCGCAAATTGTCCCGCCGAATACCAGAATCAAGCAGTAATATCACAATGTGCAGTTTCTCTTCAACCTCTCGATGGCCCCGACAATTCAGTCATTCGTCCAGCAACCAATCTGAAAAGACGTATCACATATGGAAACGCATACTGCGCACTTTGTCACAATGACATCGAAGACCTAACTCTTTGGAATCTGTCGGCAAGATGCGGAGAAGCTCCAGCCGGATTTTTCGATTCACAAAATCGTATTCCTGAAACTTTTGAGTACAATAATGAAGTTCCAGTTCCAACGAAAAATGCCAAACCTTCGTCGCAATTCCCAAGTTTTGGTTTTAATCCAGGCTTCCCATTTCAATTACCGTCGGCAAATAATTTCAAACCGAGCAATTACTTCCGTCGTCACAAACGCCAACCGCAACATCTTAATATAGACTACAATAAATACCGAAAAGAGTTAGATAATATTTTGGAAAACGTTCGTTACGATGGCAATACGAAACGATACGTAAGCCAGTACAAGGGTAAAGATTTCATATGCGAGTTTTCAACCCAATTACCTCGAGATTTCGATCTCTATGTGAGAAGCTGTGTTCCTGATATGGTGTCATCATGTCCTCCATATACCGATGAAGAAACTGCTAGCAAATGTTCAGTTGAAACAGCCATCGTATTTGAAAAAGCGTCGAAAAAAGCTTACAAAAATAAGTATTGTGCTAAATGCAACAACGTACCGGAAATCACTTTAACTGGATGCCCAATAGCTGAACGAGTCGCCGCTTCATCGTTGTTCAGCACTAGTGATAAAGCAGGTTCACCTCCATGCAATACACCTGAATTGAAAGCGAAATTTTGCTAATAATGTAGTATAGGTAGGTATTCATAAAGATGAGAACTTTTTTTATAAAATGATTTTGTAAGTGAAATGTATTTTTTAATTTTTCAAAAAAGTGAAGTAAACGTTATACTCACCGAGTAAGCAATTTCTTGATATCTAAACGTTTGGTCATAATTGAGTGATTTTGCTAACATTTTGTCTCTTAGAGTAGAATACTCTTCTCCTCCCTAAACTACCTATGTTCCAACAAACAAATGATTGAGTTTTATATTAATTTTTAAATCAACCAAACCTTGTGTTGGAAAATTGCCAATAATGAGAAATTCATACTCATATTCTACGTGAACGAAAAAATTAGAATTACCCACCATAAATACATAGGTACGTAGGAGTGTCCGAAATGTTGGGATTCCATTTTTCAAGTTTTCATCGCAATCATTCCTCATTTTTAATGGAAGAACGAAGAAAATTAACGAGTTTTTTTTAATCACATTTTTGCATTTTGTGCACATGCATTTTTAGAGACTTTACTTTTAATGCTACCAAACATAGTCACATGAAAATTGTCATTTACTTAGTAGTCGCAAATGGGAAAAAAAGACGTCCATGTGCATTTGAGGTTAAATGCCGACAATTGAATTATTTAGGGAAAGGGTGGAAGGAAAAGATGCAATGTTACATGTCTTAGGAGTATGGACTCCTTGCATGAGTCTATATGACTCTCGTTCATTTGATTATGGTCAAATATGAAATATTGCAACTTTTCATGTGAAATATAAAAGAATGTTTTCGAGGGTGATTTTACTGATTTTCATATGTATTATGCAAAATTGGAGGGGAGGGAATGGTCGGATTGAAAATTTCCCAATGATCAAAAATATTTGCAGGGTTATGATGAAAAACTTTTGTTTGAAAAATTTTTCAATTAGAGTCGTAGATATTTTTTGAAAGGGGGAGGGGGCGGACTCTCGGATGAGGGGTCTGATTTTTGTTAAATGTGCTTTTTTTATTTATGATTCTGAACAACTTTTGTTATTTGAAAAGGTATTTTATTTCGCGTAATTTTGATGTAAAATGTGGAAAATTGAATTTTACACTCATTTTGAAATGATAATTTGCAAAATTGGCGGAGAGGAAGGTGTCAGATCGAAATTTTTCATATAACCAAAATTATTCACAGGCGTATGATGAGTATTTTTTGTTTGAACAATTTTTCACTTGAGGCCTTAGGTACAGAGATAAAAAGATGTCTTGGAAAGGGGGTGGACCCTCGGAAAAGGGGGGCCTTGAAAAATGGAACCCCAGCTAATTTTTTAAAAGATACGTCCTAAATTACAAATCAATCATGAAATTGCTTTTAACTCTTCATACGCACAGAATTAAGTTCCATTTTGCAACTGTACTAATTGGTACTTATACTGTTTGAGTGTAGCCGTTTGCGTGCGTATATGTTGTAAAAGTTGTTTACATTTCTTAGTGACGTCACCGTACTTTTGAAAGGAACCAGTGGAGTGGAACAGACAGTTACTGAATCATCCTTATCATACAATTGAAATTCAGAATTTTTGTGTAAACATGTGTTGTTTGATTTTCTTGTAGGTACCTTTTTTTAAATTTGGAATAATGCATCAATTTTTGACAAAATTCAAGTACCTACATACATACTTAGTAAACTCGTTAGCGTGGTTTTAACCTAATTGTATTTAGTTTATGCGTAATATCAGTTCGTAGAATTCTCATTTCCAAATCTAATCAAGTGCAACGTGCAACTAGCAACAAAAAACCAATACTTTTAATGGTTTCGTTTAATTACAATTTAACATATGTTCCGGCGATAGAATTGTTGATAATGAAAAATCGAATAATTACAAAGGGGATTCTCTCAATAAAACCAAAAAAATGAATATCGTAAGTATATAATATGCATGGGTATAAAAATATTCATATCTAGAAAAATTAATATTATTTAGAATTAGTGTTATTATCAAATCGATACGCCGAACGATTGAAAACGATGGTAGTAAATTTTTGAGAATACAAGTAGCTAACCTTGTAAATAGATAAATAAGTTACCCGATTATTTATATCCGATCGAAGAATGGTTATTTCTAATTGTATGTAGATATCGGAGAACAGTTCACTTATCAAATTGGTTTGATAAAAATTTAGCACGAGTGATTAAAAGCTTTGGTTTTTACACGCACAAAGTTAAATAGGTACCAACTTTATTAATTTAGTAAATGCTGGCGATGCGATTCGTGGTGTGGTGTTTGGTTGTTTTGCTGTTTGCCTTTGAAACTTGTGTTTCCGAAAATAGTAATGGAACAAGTTCGAATATTGAAATTCCATTCATTTCTTACAATACATCGATTGCATCCAATGGATCTAATACAGATTTGAATCCGATTCCACCACCGACGCCAATTTTCAATGGGTATGTATTGATTGGTTCTTTCGAATTGATATTTCAATTTTCAGTGTTCGTTTAAATCAGTAATTTTTAAAAACCAACAGCTATAATTTGGTGTATTTTCATTTCTCAGAACATGTGATTTTAGTACCTGCCCAGAAACCACAAACTATTCATCTAGAGATCATAGACCTTGCAAATGTGACAAAGATTGCGTTGAATTTCGAGATTGCTGTTCCGATTCGGAATATTACTACGAAGAAGATCAGCAAAAGCCAGTGGATTACGAATGTCACCAAATTGGTAATTTCGGTTATTATCTAAAACGAAGTTGCGCTTCATCTTGGGACGATGTAGAAATCAGTGATAAATGTGCTTCGTCTGTATTCCATTCACTGGACACCGAAGCAATCGAACTAAGATCACCGGTCACTAGTTCACGAACTAATATAACATATGGGAATATATATTGTGCTTTTTGCAACAACGAATTTGATGATGTGGTTTTATGGAACGTGTCAGTTGGAAATTGTGATACGACAATGATTAAACCTCCAAATGACTTGGTCATAAATTCGCCAGAAATTGCAACGACATTAGCTCCTGTAGTACTGAAAGATTACAATATCAATTTACTGAAAGAACCAATCCAACTTTCCTTTCGTGATTTGACGTTCAATGGCAAAAAGTGGTATTATGAAAATGAAACCATTCGATACGATTGCGATTTGATTTTAGGATCTCCATCGAGTCTGCAATTTCATTACTGTTCGACAGCTACCGTTCCCATAATTCGAGACTGTCCGGCCAACTGGACAGATGGAAAGATTGCTGAACAATGCAGAAGTATTCACTCGAGAGTGTATAATTGGCATGGCACCGCTTACAGAAATAAGTATTGTGCTTATTGCAACGGCTTAAATGATTTTGATATAACATGCAACAGTATACAACATTTTTCAGCGGATGTGATTCTATCAATCAGTGATCATTTCCGTAGACCTAAACAACAGTTTACAATTTTATTCGATTTCAAGTTGAAAATCGATTCGAAGATTTGTAATGAAACGAGGAAATCCTACGATAAAATTCAAAAGAAGTTTTGCCCTCACAATATGAAGTCGGAAGAAAGTAAACACGAAAAACATAATTGGTTCATGTCAGCTTTATCTGTGTACACATTTATCGCGGTTTTAGTTTCGTTGGCATTTTTGTTGTTACATTTGACCATATTTTTTATCGTAGAAGAACTGCAAACGATCAGTGGTAAAAATCTAGCATCTTTTTGTATAGCTTTAATATTGGCGTATGGGAGTTTCCTTTTGGGTAGTTTCGTCCAAGATGAAGTATGCTACGGAACAGCTGTCGTGATGTATTATTCGTTTTTAAGCGCCTTCTTTTGGATGCTTATTATTTCGTATGACATGTGGAATACTTTTTGGAACGCGACGAAAAAATTCAGAAGTCCTAGGAACGTGAAGAAAAGGTTCATCGTTTATTCGATAATAGTATGGAGTATGCCTGTGGTATTAGTCTCAACAACCTTGTATTTCGATCTGGTCTCCACTAAATCAGTATTAGCTCCTCACTTCGGCTACAGCGGGTGCTGGTTCGATAACGGATTATCCCTTCTTGTATTTTTCGTCGGTCCGGTATGCATGATACTAATGGTCAACTTTGCACTTTTTTTACATACTTCGTACATGTTGCATAGCAGCCGATGCGAATCTGTGAATCAAAAGTCACGAGTAGATTTCAAACTTTTTACACGTATCGGCTTGTTAACCGGTTTCACGTGGATAACTGGTTTTATCGCTGGGTATACGCAGAATTTAATTATATGGTTCATATTTGTTGTGTTAAATACGGCGCAAGGCATATTTATCTTTACCGCGTTTTCGTGCAAGAAACGTGTAATTCGAAGCTTCTTAAAACGAATTAATAAATTTGAAAAATGGCAAAGAAATTTAGAGGAGACCAATGTCGTATCCAATGGTACCACAGCATCCACACCGTTAAATGATGCACTTCCTGCGAATACTTCGTAGAAAAATAGCTATATAGTGTTACATACATAGACACGTTTATTCATGAATGATGTAGCGTTCTACGCATTGCGTTTATACCAAAATGTATCTCTACGCTCTAACGACTTGAACTAATTACCTATCAATTTAATTACGCGTAAATATGTACGAATATTGAATGTGATTTCCGATATTTTTCAAAATCAAGTGCAATATGATAGATACTTATCGTCTTGGTACTTGTGGTAAGCGATTCGTGTAATTTACGTCATAATGTGATTAGTAAAAAAATAATTATTGAGAAATACTTTTCTCTACTTTGCATACTACATGTAACCTTCGTATTCAGAATGTTCCACTTCCGTTGAAAAATTTGTAAGTAGGTACCTATAGTCTGAGAGCCGAACCTACTAAAATTGTACCGAAAGAACTGAAAGCTGGGACCGGTCTCAAAAGTTAGCATATGTAGCCCTCTTTTGAAAACCACAGGTCTTCCGATCCGCAGCTGCTGCTTTTAAGCTCAGTGAAAGCTCGAAAGTTCACAATTTTAATGAACTTTCGTCCGACAGAACTGATGGTTCAAATCGGTGTCAGCTTTTAGCATTTTTCGCGCTGAATCCGAATATGTAAGTCTGCCGGCCTCTAAGTGCTGTCAAAAGTCTGACAGACGAGGTCAAAAGGGGAGAAAATTTGCAAGATTCACGATTTTCGTATTAAATCTGGGTCATTCCATGTCAATTCGGTCGCGTTTTGACCTTGGGTCTTCCGATTTTGCTCAAAATTTTTAAAAATCAACAAAATCACACAACAAAATTTGGAGCTTGGGGAGGGCCCTATCAAAAAAGCAAGGCGATATTCGAACTCGTTTGACAATATGCCTGCAAGTTAGCGTGATTTCTGAAATTTTTTCAAGTCCAAGAAGTCTGCCTGAGAAAATATCAGAATATGGCCCTGATTTTTAAAATTATCTAAGTCCCAAAATTCAGTGGAAATCTGAAAATTTTTTCAAGTCCAGAAAAGTCTGACAAAATGTCTGAAAGTCGGTGTCAGGGAATTTCGTGACGTTTTTTACAGGTTTGGTCATCGCTAGAGCATATCCTATGTTAATATATCTTATTTTTTATCAAAATAGCCATGTTTTTTGCAGAAAGGGCATTCAAAAGCTAAAATTTTACAATTTTTTCCCACTTTTCACTCGTCAGGGTAGGGGGTTCAGACTTTCGACCGTCCAGACCTCTCGAGTCACCCAACTGAAAATCCTGAGTGCAGCAGGTTGTAATCAACGATAATTAAAAATTTTGAAAGTGGGAAGTATTAAGTATGCCAGGTAAACTCAAATGTTGATAAAAGGAAGTATTTATTAGTTATTTTCATGTAAAAATAATGATTTTTACGAGGAATTAATATTTTGCTTGCCATTCGTTGCAGTTGGTTTCAAGTGATAAATTGATTTTGGATTACTGGATCTGTTCAAAGAATTTAACAGTACGTTGAAAAAAATAAGCTGAAGCATTGTCCTTTTGCCATTTTTGGTACTTTTTTTTTTACAATTTTGACTATTCTGAGAAAAATAAAAGTTACACAAAAAGTTTTTATTTGATCAGAATGAAATTTTTACTCTTTAAAATGCACTTTTTTGGCTTCATTTTAGTTTAAAGAGAACGAAATTTGATGCCTTAGTTCTCTATATTTATGGCTGAAAAAGTGTACTTCTTTCCATATTTTGTACCTACTTTTCTCCTAGGGGTTTCAAAAATGTTACAGGGTTTTTTCTTCGACAACCCCCCTCCCTCGCCCTCACTAAAAGCTTAAATACCGAATCACTTTGTTTAGGTTGTAACCAACTCGTTTCCACAAATAAAAAAATTTCAATGGTTCCAAAAATGTGCAATGTTTTCATCTTCGACGATGACCTTCATCCACCCACCTTCAATGGTTTTGTGGAATAACTAATCCCTAGTTTTATAAGATTTGGATTACATTCGTGCTATAATTGTAAGCCATTTAAGCCAAAATTCAGAAGGCATAGCTCTAGAAATACTTTTTCTTAAAACTTCAGCGCAGAAATATGCTTCCTTATAATCAGTAAATTTGGATGTGTACCTATAACGTTCTTTTGCCATCAATTCCCATGTATACCCAGTTTATTTATTTAAATTCGTATTATTTTTTATCATATTATGTGATCAATTTGTGCCAAGTTTTATTTAATAATTTTGATTGCATAATATAGACTAAGTATCTACACATATCTACCTATACCTAGAATAAAATGTGGAATAATTTAAAGCAAATTTAAATTTTCTAGTCGCAATTTTCCTTATGTATTTATTTAAATTAGTGATGCTTCGTATTCACCAAATATGCACCTACGAATATAATATCATGCATCCTTATTTTATTTATAAATATCACGCTTATACGTAGATATCTCCTACCAATATAGACCCACTACCTACCTCGTATCATTAGAGAAATACAAACAGGCACATTCGATGCCAATACGAATACTTCGAAATGACTTTTTAATATAGAAAATACGCAAATACAACGAACCTAAACATTTTCAGAAATTTTTCATGCGTAAAATATTTTATCAATTTAGTTACCTTTTTTTTGAGATTCTTCAAGCACTTCGCCTATTTTCGATATCTGTCGTAAAAAGGACGAAACAAACAAAAATAAATATAGAATGGAATTTTATGGGAAAAATTTAATTTGAATAATGCTTTCGAATATCATTCCTCCCATAGGGGAAAAAGCACTAAATTATAAACTACCTAAGTAAAATAGCATGCATATGAGAAGTGATAGGTAGCTCATATAACGTATACGCTGTTTCCGAAACACTACAGTAATTGTATTATTCATTGTTATATAAGCTGCAAAAGCATTGTGATAGTTGAACTTTTGTAATTGGAGTGAATTTTAATTTAAGTTAAAAGTAATATTTTTAGCTGTGGAATTAGTTTCGTTTTTTAATAAAGTACGTACTTATAGATGATAATTTTATACGAGTAACATAAATAACATCGTGTGTTATGAATAGTCAATTTTTATCTTTAAAATACGATACTTCCTTTTGCAAAATTACCAAACATTCGAATACGAAGAGCTGAAAAAGAAAAGTGCATGTTTTACGAGAATAAAATTAGTACTTATTCGCTTGGGGAAAAAATGACGCCTGTCAGTTTACAAAATTTCTTGCTGTTTTGCAATTCGACTGAAACATTTTATTATGTATTCCGATTTACGAAACATAAGCATGTTTGAAATATAGGTGTTAGACACACGTGTCTATATTCTGACGTTATTTCGTATATTTTTTTCTCTTTAAAGGCTCGGTTTGTTTCGATTTTTCTCGTTTCACTTTGACAGATGCGCAGCTTTGACAATTTGAATTTTCATTTTGTGAAAAAAGTTGGTTAGTGGATTTAGAAATTTGAATAATCGAATCCGAGAATCATATTTTTGAAATTACAACTACTTGAGGAAGTTTAGGTAGATTTTGAGGCGAGTTGAATTTGAAAAACGATCTATTATTTTATGCGTATTGTTACAGACACATCGATGGAGATGTTAAACGCAACGTGTTCAAATTATTCTCTCGACTTGAGCAACGATACATCGACCAATTCCTTCTATATTAAATTGTTCGCCTTTTCTGGAATGCTGGTTTCTGTTGTATTCATCCCTACACATTTATTCTTACTGTACGTAACCGACTACGTGGAATCAGCCAAAGGAAAAAATTTCTTATCCTTGATGGTGATGTTATTATTAAAATATTTCTTAATTTTGTTAAATACGACGTTGGATATTCCGTATTTTGCTAAATTTCCAAACGTATTATTGTTCGGCCTCGTATATGTTCATTTATCGTCTACATGCTGGCTTTGTATTATTACCGAACATTCGTTAAATATAATCAGAAAAAATATATGGAAGACGACTTATAACATTAAATGGATTCCGGTTAGTGTTAGCGCGATACTTGGCTGGTTACTTCCAATATTCTTTATATTATTCGCGTATTTATCCTCGGTTACAATGGCGGATAGGTTTTGCCAAAAATACTGTAGTCAAGATTTTTGCCAAATGAATATATTTTTCGTGACTTTCGAATTTACCAGATTATTTTTATTAGTTAAAAGTTCCATAGATATAATTCGAGTTAAATATTATACTTCTTATGTAATACCCAATGAAATTAACGAGGAAACAATAAACGATTTGGATTATATCAATTTCAGTTACTTTATTTGTATCGTATTCTATGTAAGCTGGATTCTAGAAATAGTCGTTTACTTTTTTGGTATTTATGTTCCCATCACAGTTAGCTCGATTGTTAGCTCCATCGAAGCTATATTAATCGTTTTAGGCACTTTATGGTGGAAAAAGTGCGTCTCATCTGGAAATATTTCCTAAGGTGTTTGTATCTTGTGCTAGAATATTGAACGATTCGATATTTAAGGTGTATTTACGATTATCGATCTAATAAAAATTACCTATCTATGTTATTTTTTTGCTGTATAAGCCTATTTATTTATTGCTTGAACGATCTGAAACGTATTGTTAATTTTTTTATATTATTTGTTTAAGTTCATGATTAGGTATGTATAAGAGTGCATCGAATAAGTATAATTAGAGTAACGTTTTAAGCCTAATGAACTATTTTAATAATAAAAATATTTACGTCTTTGAATTACGACCAGTTTTATTTTCAATTTATTTTTGAATTCATTAAATTTTTACTTAAATTCCTACAGAGATCAGTACAATTTTCAAAATGTTGAAAAAGGTTCATAAATGTCTGCTTAATGCTATAAAATTTGAACGAAAATTAATTTTTGTGCATTTTTCGTATTCATAAAAAGTTGACTCGTTTACTAAAATTTTCGAGGGTAGACTAAAAATACCGATATTGAAAAAAATGAGTAATATAATATTAAATGTTCGAAAATATGAAATGAACGAGTATTTAAATAAGGAAGGAAAGGTGTTGGTGGTTGGTTCGTTAATCTATCGATGGGTTCCTTCCAAGAACCCGTATGTAGATTGTGAGACTTTTTGGTTGCATAATTTACGTACTCGTTCTTGATGAAGGAGGTATGAGACAGCAGTGTAATATAATATGAATTATTGCTTTCATTTCTAAATGAGATATTTTTTTTTAAGATGGTGATATAGAGATGAGCAGTTGTTTCGTTATACGTATTGAATTATGAAATCGCATATTTATTTAAATTAGGTTCGGTTGATAACATGGGTATATTTTTACACTGGAGATCGATTTTTGAAAACAAGACTAAAAGAAGTTCGAAAAAAACCTTGATTCTGTTAAAAGTACTTCGACATTTCAACAAAAAGTCATCAATATAATTTAAACAGTAAGCAAGAGCATTTAATTTGCAGCCTCTGATCTAAAATACATGGAATTTGAAATTTAAAAAAACCACATTGCAATCTTGAATTTATCACACGAAGTTGCTGATTTTGAATCTGACATTGGTTTTTGGCGTTGATGCTTCTTTTTCTAAATATCGCTAATTTTTGCCTCAAAAATACAATTTATTAGCTAATGAGGACCAATTGCTCAAAATGAACACAAAACCCATGATCGATGATTTAAAATCAGTCGAAACCCAAATTTTGAAAATTTTTTCGGAAAATATTGGACCATTTTTAAGAAATCGAAAAAATGTGGTATTCGATCAATTCGAATCTCTCTGATTTTCATTTTTCTTACTGATTCCACATACATTTGTCATTGTTTTTTTTGTGTCCAAGTTTCGTTCTTCGGATATTGATAAGTATACACACACCTGAATTGAAGTTAGAAAAGGTGGGTGGTTGATTACGAATTGCATGTTCATTTTAAGCAGGTTGTCCTTCGAAAAAGCATTTTATAGGTGAATATTGAAGATATTTCAGGACGGGAACTCGAGTACTATAAATCAATACTATATTCGGAATCATCGACCTTGAATTAGTTAATGGAAACCTATTTTTATCTAGATTTTTTAAAAATTTTACATGCATAATATGAACACAGAATCAAAAAGTGGTAATTTGAAGAAATGCGAACAAAGTTTCAAGTTTTTTTTCAGCATTTAAACCATCAACAGGCACGAATGTTGTGGTGGTGTAAAGCTGGGACTGTTTTGAGATCAAGCTTTTGACAATATTTCATGTCGTAACTCGATTTGCCCAGAACTTTTTTATAAAACTTTTTGAACTTGGCAAAATAAGTTATACTCAGTTGAAGAGCGCTTTTCCAAAGTGATTTAAGTCAATGAAAATTATTGAAAATGTTGAAATGGTCTAAAATTTCATAAAAATGAACGTAAATATTGTAGAAAATCGTCAAAAAAATCATGAAAAATTGAAAATTCTGTAAAAATTGTTGAAACGGTCACGAAATTATGACAATTTAAAAAATTGTTGATATAAAAATCATTTGAAATATGGAAAAAATGTATCAAAAAAATCATGAAAATCCGTCGAAAATCGCATAAAAATTGCTAGAATTTTCACAGCATTTTCCAAAATTTTCATAATTTTTTTACCATTTTGGTGTTATTTTGATTGATTTTTAAGAAAAATTTTTACGGCATTTCAACCACTTTTACAACATTTTTTAAGGATTTTTAGAAATTTTTTTACAATTTTTACAAGATTTTCAGTACTTTTCATGATTTTTTTTACCTTTTCAACGAATTTTTTTACTGATTTTTATAAGAATTTAAGAAATTCAACTGAATTGTCGACGCTTTTCATGATCTTTTGACCGTTTTAAAAATTTTGAATGATATTTTCAACGATTTTAATAATTTTTGACAGTTTTTACAATGTTTTTATCGATTTTTGTGAACATTTTAAAAATTTCAATCATATTTTTGACGACTTTCATGATTTTTTATCCATTTTTATTATATTTTTAGTGACTTTTTTAATAAAAATCTCGATAATTTTTATGTCAATTTCAAAGTTTTGATAAGATTTTCAATAATTTTTATGAACAATATTTTTAGTGATTTTTATGGTAATTTATAACGGACGGTTGCAGTTCCATCGATTTTAAATTTAGAGAAAACATGCATATGATCTATTCATTCAGTATTTAGTAGACTAGAAAAAAATTTTCTAATAGGTCTCTTACAAAGTTCAGTCCGACTCACAAATCGAAGAATTATGAAGCCTACAAAATTTTCAAATCATCGTGGTTCCTTCAATGTTGGATTTTTGTAGTACTCAAAAAGTCCTCAATAAATTTCCAGTTCCATGCAAATTTTGTCTACTTACAGGGTGTTTCATAAGTAATGACCCACCTTCTACCAGATAAGTAGGCAACTCGTATCGAGCACAAGTAGGTATGTTTGACTATTCTTGAATTGAAGGGGCAAAGTTATACTCATTCAAAAAAAAAATTTCAATCTTGTTCATCATATTTGATTTACTATCATAAAATTTCATCTATGATAAGTAGGTAAAGGGTTGCGGTCTGCGCCATTAGAACGAGCATTCATTCTAGGTTTTTTTCATGCAGAACTGTTTTGAGTTAGTCAATTGGGGAGCCCCAATCGCCAATGAAATATTCAAAAAAACACAAAAAAATCGTTATTTTTTCAATTTTAGTAAAACTTTTCGAATAGTTTCGTATTAACCTACCATTGTTATAAACTTGAGTTGTGTAAAAAAGTCACTCTTTCCAATGGTGCAAACTCCAGTTTTCTATCTTCCTCGAATCATAAGTTATTCATATTTAAGTTCAAGAAAAACACATAAAAAAAATAATTTTTTAAAAACAAAATTATAAAATTTTTGAAAAAGTGAAAAAATGAAATTTTATGACAAATCAAAAATGATGAACAAGCTTGAAAAAAGTGATTTTGAATCAGCACAATTTTGCCCCTTAAATTCCAAGGATAGTCAAACATACGTACTCCCTGTATATTATCAGACGAATTACGACGGTCTTGCTTAGGTACACATGTGTAATTTAAGTAGCAGAAACACGAATTTGAAGGCGATGTACTTCTATCGAAACGCTCTGTATGTCAAGCTCGTGTCACACAAATTTGGGTGTTTTTAATAAACTGAAAGAATCGAGCTATAGACATATAAATGAACAAATCTCGAATTGGCAACTTTATTGTCTTTAGAATGAAAAAATGTTTCAAAAAAAAGAATTCTTGGTGTGTCCATTGCTGAGAATATAATTATATTGACATGTTTTTCCATTTCAAAATTCTAAATTGTCTTTTTTAAAAACAAAAATTCACCAAGTTGAAAATACTTCATAATAGATCAAAGGGGTTTCAAAAATGAAGGTGTTTATTCATTTACTATTAAATATATCTAGTATAGGTACCTACATACCTACATTTCTATGTCAATACTACGTAATTTGCATCCAGAAATTTTTCAAATAACTACGTGGTTGTTTTCACGTACGGTATGACGTAGGTAGATACTGGGGGAAAATAACGCATTTTTCACGATATTAACAATGCAAAGAATTCAAATAATAATACAATAAAGGCTTGGCATTTCGAAGAAAAAACGAACGCAACAAATGTAATCATTTTTCGACGCATATTCGAGAGATGAAAATGTCGATGTATAATTAAATTCGATCCATTATAAAAATGAAATTTTTGTATTCGCTATGTGATGTAATCCATCGGTCATCTGTTGCAATATCGAAAGAAATGTCCAAAGTTGAAATATATTTTGGTTTAGTTTTTCGCGATACGACATAACAGTTGGAACCGAGACCATTTATACCTATTGAAATAATTTTATTTTCGTTATTTTTTATATCGTCGGGTTGTTTCGTCCGTTTCATCGTATTTTTCGTGGTTTATGGTGAAGCAAAAATCACAAACTAGGTTAAATACGCATTGACGAAGTTCACCTATCTATCGACAATATGGATGGAAATTTCACTCAATCGTTAAGCATTCGAAATTCGACTATTGATGGAATGGACGGCGATGACGAAATCCTGGAAAAATGTATAACCGTGTTTGGATATTCACTATCGATGATGGCCATCTCGATACACGTTTTTGTGCATTTCACTACAGATCTGTTTCAAAATTTCCCCGGAAATTTGCTAATATCGAATTGCTTGTTACTTTTCATTCAGTACGTTTGCTCGCTGGTATTTTTAATGCTGGAAAAATCTGTGGGAAGTTCGATGTTTAACCGAGACTCATTGGATAGTTACAATAACTACATCACCATTTATATTTGGTCGGTTCTAACGAGGATTCAATTTGCCATGGCTTTAGATTTATGGAAATGCTTACGTACGAAAACCACCAACGTTAGGTTATCCGGTAATCGGGCGATTAAATTTATTAAATACACGGTATGCTGTTGGGGTTCGCCGTTTTTAGAATGGGCTGTGCTATGGCTACTGATGGAGTTTATCCTAAAGAGATTTTTTACCTTGGAATCGTGTCAGAATTCGCAGGGCGAATTATGGTGCGTGTTTATGATATTTTATTTCTTCGATTTCGCTCTCATGATAATGAACTTATCGTTGTACATTTGTTGTCTGGTTTACATTTATCGTACCAAATCGTCTGTGAAAAACGCCATTCGGCAGAAATCAAATTTTTCGTTTTATTTCAAAATTTGCGGGCGTCTTTTTATCATGTCCGAGGTTAATTACACGTTATTAATTTTCGTCGATCATTTCCAATATCGTATGCTCAAGTACGTGTTCTACAGCTGTATGGCTTATCACGGCACAGTCGTCTTTGCTACGATTATATTGAAAAAGAGCTTTTTGAAGTATAAGGGCGTTAAATCGGATTCTGAAAATACTGCTATGACGATGAATGCTACTTCAGGGTAATTCGAAATTCATATGTTTAATATCTTAGAATCGTTTCAATGATAAGTATGTGTTTTCTTGCTTGATAATTTTTTTTTATTTTAATTACGAAAAAATTGATAGATAAATTTATTTATTAAGATTCGATGTAAGTATTTAATTTACATATTTAATTTTTTGTTTGGAAAATCGTATTACCTACCAAACATTTTTAGTGCTTTTTAAAATGTGATAAAATTACCATTAATTAGATAGATATTTTGATAAATATTACAGGTAGGTATATACCTATTTTTTACAGTTGATTTTCACCTTATGAACTTATTTTACTTCGCTCAAAAATTAAATAGATATTGGGTTCCTATTTATTGCGAATAGGTACTGTTAAATTGCAATTAATGATACTTACGTTATTAGTAATAAATAAATGTTTAAATTTAAAAATTGCGTAATTTATTCCATTTTCATATGCAGAAATTTGTATTTATTTCACTCAAAAGGTATATCTACTAATAAAAGTTGATGAGAAATAATTATCATAGGTAATTATTACATAAGAAAAAGTTCAACCACCTCTCTCCAAGTATCTGATGAGTAACGAGAGAACAACGCATAAGCTGACCTTGAATATGAAAAAATTACATTTCAAGGTAGAAATTAGCAAACGAGTTGACAAATTTCTCAAGCAGGTAGCATGGTATCCTCTCCACTAGGAGAGCTATTAATCTTATAAATTAATTTATATGATGCCAAAATTTCTTTAGATGGTCAATTTTTTTTAATTTTTTTTTCGAAATATTTTTTAGAGGTTGACATTAAACGCATTTTTAGAGCAGAAAAAATATTCATGTTACATACTTGAGAAATGACAATATTTTGTAATCCTTAAAAAAGAAGAAAAGAATAATATCGGATTCGTTAGCCTTCAACAAGAAAAATAATAAGTATAAATTATATTTTATCATTTTAGCATAGGATATGCCTTTGCTAGCTATGGGTAATTCTGTAAGAACCCTGACGAAATTCCCCGACGATGACTTTTAGACATTTTGTCAGACTTTTTTAGACTTGGAAAATTTTTCAGATTTTCACTGACTTTTTAGACTTGGGAAAATTTCAAAGATAATGCTGACTTCTAGACATTTTGCCAGACGATTTAAGCTTTCTAACTTGTGAAATTTTATAAATCAGTGTGACTTTCGAACATTTTGTCAGGCAGAATTTGACTTGAAAAGTTTTAGAGATTGACTTTTATACATTTTGTCAGATTTTTCTGGACTTGGAAATTTTTCAGAATTCAAATGATTTTTTGGACTTTGAAAATTTGACGAAAATTTCAAATATCACATCTTTATGGACCTAAAAAATTCAATGAGCAAAAACAATTAAGCATATCCTATCTTTTATCATTTCATCGGTAGTATAGGGACTTTTTTTGTTTATTTTTAGGAAAAAATTGGATAAATGTGGAAAATTACCCGAGATCATATTTTATTTGAACCAAAAAGTTTTAAATCAGATATATTTTTATTATAATTTTCTAAAAAAAAAAAATAATGAAAAATTTTGATGGTATTTGTAATACTGTATTTGCAGAAGGAAAAATGGGTACCTAGTTACCTACTTACTACTTCGTACATAATTTAGTGAAGTGGTCTATCATTCCCTTACCATCTCTTCTTTTTGCTTTTTATTTTATAATCATACGAATTCTCAACTCATTTGGGGCCCTGAAATACCTATCTGAATTACAAAATTCCGATTTATTTTTTAGAAAATGGCAATGATAAAAAAATTGGAGGGGAAAAAATTGAAATTTTTGCACCACATACATCTCCTTCTGTTTAAGGGTCAACAGTTGAGTGCATTTTTTTTCAATTCACAGCAAATCTCACATAGGAGAATAAAATTAGGTAATGATTCGATCCTATTATCGGTGTGAGATTTTAATTTTCACTGGTTATAATGAACTCGTGCACTAAATTGACTTTAGTCTACATAATGCAAAAAGATCAAATGTTTTTCATGACCATGACCTCCCATTATCGCTACAATTACCTATTCATGCCTGGGTATGTTTTGACCCCAATTTTAAAAAAATAAACGAAGCATTCCAGATTGAATTTTTTTATCTTAGAATCTATTGTTCAAATCTAGTAGGTATAGGTACAATTTCGTATTGTGTATTGTTAATTTTCTATCAATTATTTCTATTTCTAAAAACAGTGATGTATATGTTCAATGTTGCGAAAATTCTTCTCAACAAAGTCAACGAAAAATTCAGATTTATTGGTATCATTCCGTAAGCTCTGACTTGAGTGGGTTTTTGAGTATACTGCATTATCATAATCATAGCTTTTCTTATTCTGATTGGTTGATGGTACCAAGAAACATTATAAAGATTTTCTCTAATTTCATTGTCCTTTAAAAGCACACATACGAACTCGTATATAATTTGTATTATTTTCATTAATTTTTGTGTAAAAAGTAGGTATGTACTGTGTATTAATATTACCACTTCTTGAATGTACTCCCCCATGAATGTAATTCCAAATAATAAGGACATCATTAAGACCACTACGCAAATACTTTTGATTTTCCGCGGAAGTTGAACTTCTGTCTGTTCGAATACAAGTTAGGTACTAATTTGTATAGAAACACTCGGATAGATATACATTAGGGTGCGACCCAATTATAGGGGAATTTTTATTTTTGAAAATTTTCAAATGATACCAAATAAAAAGTTTTCTTATGCTGTAAAAAATACTCACTAAATCTAAAATTTTTGTGATTTTCATAAATATATAGGGGTTTTTCAAAGCTATTGCAGTTACCCATGTACAGAGTGGGGTGAAAAAATTAATATTCTTCGATTTTGCCATTTTTTTGATATTTTACTTATTTTGAGTTGAAACTTGAAACCTGTCCTAAAAAATTGTTAGCTTCTAAATGATTTGAGAAGCTAACAATATTTTAGATGGGTTTCAACTCAAAATAAGCAAAATATTTGAAAATGGCAAAATCGAAAAATATTAATTTTTTGCACTCCACCCCGTATACATTGCGTTAAATGAAAGGCAGGAAATAATTTAACCATAAATGCAACTCGAGTAGACAAACAAAAAGCGTTATTATGATTAATTGCCTATCTCGTGAATTGAAGGAGCTATGAATTTTAAAATTTGAAAATAATTAATTTTCTGATATTTATGAATTACTGAAAAACGTTTGGAGCATTCATATGATGGCCATACTAGATAGTGTTCGAGTGGACGAATAAAAATTGTTATTACTACAGGTTGCCTATCTTTGAAATTGAAGGGTAAACAAAATGTTAAAATTTATCAAAATTTTAATAAATTTGTTTTCACGTTTTTTCAAATAACAAAGGGCTCTTATATTAATAGTTGCCAGGGATGAGACCAATGGGGATGCCGAGGAGGGGGTTGGTGCGTGTGGGTGATGGTGGTGATGGTTGGGCTGGGACCTCCTTCGACGACGAGAATAGTTGACAACCCGTCAAATTTTTGAATTTTTCGATATGTATCTATTTAAAAAAAAATTAATTTGTATTTTTTTTATGTAGAAGGGTACGAAATGAATGGGTGTTGCATTAATTACCTCGAACTTTTGATTTCGGCCGCACCCTAATATACATATGTAGGTAGTAGGTAGTAGGTACATAAACACATGGACTGTTCGAAATTAGCTTACTTCTGTCAAATTGGCAATGTCCCAAATTGTGCATGCTGTTACAGCAAATATGATTATATTGCTGCTAAACGTCAAAATATCAGTAATTTCATTTAACGAGCTGAAACATAAGTACAGAGAATATTCTTTAATCTTCTGTAATGATTATGAACAAAGTTGATTTTCGAGTAGAAAAAAATATCATCTAGAGTTGAATTTTCTGACCCCCCTTAATAATAATTCTCTCAACATACAAATACAGGATGTTCTGGTAGCAATGCGCCGCCTTCAAACCAGAGATGCAGTTACTCAAACTACATAAGTGTACGTATGTTTGTTAACCCCAGGATTTGAAGGGCAAGGTTATGCGTTAATTCTGGTAGATGTTTCAAAATGTTGCGTCGTAACTCTGCTGATGATATAAATAGGCAAAGTCTCAAACTTTCTTGTATAACATTGCAAGTTGTATAAAAAATGAGTTATAATCATGTTTTGCCTAACTCTAAAATTGAAGGAGGTACAACGATTTGAAAATTTGTAGGCTTCATAACCCTTCAATTTTCAAGTTATGCATAATTTTATAATTTTCATTTTTGTTGAGCTTTTTGAGCTCTACAAAATGAGCTAATAACTTTTTTGCCCAACACCAAAATTGAAAACATGAAAGATTATTTTGAAAAAAAAATTAAATTTTAAGAAAATAATGCCACTTTTTATATTTTCAATTGTTGTAGTTCCTGCGATTTCAGAGTTATGCTAAAAATTATCAGCTCATTTTATAGAGCTCAAGAAGTTCAACAAAAAATGACTCTTACAAAATTTTGCATATCTTGAAAACTGAAGGGATTACGAAGCCTACAAATTTTCAAATCATTGTAGCTTCTTCAGTTTTAGAGTTAGATAGAACATAAATGTAACTCATTTTGTAGAACTCAAAAAGTTCTACAAGAAAGTTTTTAGAAAAAATTACCTATCTATATTATCAGTGGAGTTACGACATTTTGAAACATCTACCAGTAACTTTGCCCCTTCAAAACCTGGGGTGAGCAAACATGCATACGCATTATGTAGTTTGGGTAGCTGCATCTCTACTTTGAAGGCGATGCACTGCTACTGGAACGCCCTCTACATATGTACCTATAGTTAGATAGGTACACTCACCATTTATAAAACTGATAATATTTCACGATTTGCACGAAATCATTGTAAATGTTCTGCTGATAAGCATCATCATTTGTTTGAATATCTGACGAATCATGTCGGTCCATATTGCTAATCAAATCCAATAGTATTTCTAGTTCAGCATTAGAAAATGCATGAACACTACCCAATCCGAAAACTAATGTTAAATACAATACAATTGGATACATATAGCTGCCAATCTGATAAATAAGCGCCAGTGTATACTTGATAGGAGTATCGAATTTCCATGGAATATACGTAGTAATGTAGAGTGTCTCCGGGTCTCCTAATTTTACTTCGGAATATAGTATGACTATGAACGAGCTAAGTAAATAGGGTACTTCAGCTGTGGCTAAAGCTATAATTATTCTATTCGCGAACTTGAAAAAATAAGCGTTACTTGATTTGATCAAATTTTCGTCATTTTCTTCTAAACGTTTTATGATTTGTTCGATGTAACCTTTATGTTTGATTATAATAATAACGAACATGATCGCTACGAAAAAATTTACGATAACTGTTAAACATTCTGATTTCAATACTATGTCAACCGGTGTGAAAAAAAATAGAATTGTGATTACGTTAATCCACACGAAATTCCCGATTGCTAAGCATATGCAAGAATATTTTAATGTTTTGTTTTTAAATTTCACTTGACAAACTAAAGTTAAAATAAATTTCAAATGTAGGCTAATGTATGAAAATGGTTCCTTCTGTTTTGTATTCATTTTAACACTGAACATTTGATAGATAGGTATTTGAATTTCTCTGTCTGGAAAAAAAAATTAGGTTTTAATAGGTACGTTTTCATAGCACATTATTCTATTTGGATTTGTGAAGCGATGTGGGTATATTAAAATTAATGTTGACTTATGATTTTTTGCAAGGTTAGAAATTCTTTTTGCATATTTTATGGCGTTTCTTTTTTTCTTTTTATTTAGACGACGTGGTTTTTATACATGGTGTCCGATGAAACTCTCGTCATATTTTGAAAAAAAATTGGAGAAGACTAGGCACGAGAAAGCAAAAAAGTGAGAGTGAGATCATGAACATGGGTATCATCTAATTTGAAATTAAAGGAGGTGAAATAGTGGTTTCAAAAATGTCAGGTGCAGGGAACTTCGAAATAAAACGATTTAGGCAAAAGATCTGACCCTCTCAAAAATTGAAAAGGTAGAAAAGAGTTGAATTTTTGAAAACCTCATTATTTTAAATAAATAATCAATTTCCTTGTAAAAAAAATTACACACGTGAAACGAACAGGGATAGACTGTAAGCACCTTTAATTTGGCTAAAATATTGTAAAGCCTTTTCTTTTTGTTTATTTTGGCAATTGTACGATTATTCTAATTTGAAAACTTTTCCTGAATATTCAAAATGGGAGATATGTAACCAAATGAAACGAGAAGGACAAAAACCTTTATCGGAAGTACTTTTGTACCTGAATGTTCGTATCAGAATTCAAAATGTAATGTACATTTTACGACTCTGTATATTTATGAAGAATGAAACAATTTAAATAAAAAAGATATTCAGATCGTGCAAAACTTTCCATTTCAATTATCTATTTTTTCGTCTCGTTTGAAACTATCTTTTGTAAATACCTATTACGTGGTTTTGATGAATAAACACTAAACAGGCATAGTGTATTTGTATGTACACTTTCGATGAATTATTCAAAAAGTAAATTTCTATTTTGGAATTTTATTGTTCTTCGACAATGTAAGCAATGTGTAGACGAAATGAAGACCACGACAAATAAAAGTAAAACAAAATTTAAATTATACTGTCAGATTTTTCACAAACAATAATTTACTCTTTCTGAATTACTTTCAAATTCTCAAAATTACACATTCGGATTTTATAACTTGGAAATTTCGCATAAAAATATGAATGTTTGTATATTTTTACCTAGTAGTATTTTACACTTAAAAGGTCAATTAATCATTCAATTGAACAAAAACAAACGATGGTAATCGTTAGCTCCAAATGGAGCGCAACATTCGGGGCATTTACGTTGACGAGTCTCGTATCTGGTTTTATAGTCCATGCAATTTATTTATGCGGCTGAGTTTTCCGAAACGATTTCGTTGCCTCGCGAGAACCCGCGACGAAAAATTAAAAAACAACG
>FIZU01024205.1:0-10909 GCA_900064475.1 Pseudococcus longispinus
TTGGGGCTGTGCTGGGTATGCCACGCAGGTGGCACTACCCAAAAATGGCCAAAAATCACGTTTTTTTCGAAAGTTACCTCACTTTGAAGCCCCTAGCTCCGCCCCCCTTTGAGCTAGAGGTCTAAAATTTTTCTTGGTTCGTTCTCATATAAATATGAACCACCTCCTTGAATTTGGTCAAAATCTGAGGTATGTTTTTTTCGCGCTCCACCCTAGAGTTTATGTGTGATTTTTCTTTCAATATGGACCAAAAAAAATTTTGAGGAAGAGGAGCCATCATACATTTCCTTTGGAGGAGAGTAGGATGGGATTTTAGGAGGGGAAACATCCCTATTTCTACACATAAAGGGGTAGGGGTATTATTTCTAAATAATTCGACTCCCCAGAACTCGAATCCGACGTTACTTTCCTGATTGAAAGAAGAGAAGTGTCACGATCGTGAAATTTGTGTTGCAGAAAATAGTCAATTTTTATTTAAAAAATCATATGTTAGGTACAACTGCTGTCGATTATAATCGATTTTTTCCAAATAACCGGGACAAAAATTTAGTCGATTAATCGTAATCCATTACAAGTGGCAATCGATTAAAAATTGTTAAAAATTTCATAAAAATAACTTAAAAATGTCGTAAAAGTTGATAAAATGTGAGGGGAAAAATATTGCAAAATATCAAGAATAATTTTAAGGTATCGTAAAAATTCCAATAAATTCCAAAAAATTGAAATTTACTAAAATGAAAATCGCAATTAATTGATTTGTGCTGTTTCTTCAATTGATTACAAGTTTTGAATGCAGTCGATAAAAAATTTTGATAGATTAAAAATTATAATCGACTAAAAATCGTAATCGATTAAAAGTATTGATCAAATTCGATTGAAATTGTGGTCGATTACATTTGAAGTAATCGATTAATCGATCATTCTTTTAATAATCGACAGGACTATTAGGTACTACTCATAAATTCCTATCTTCAAAGAAGAATGGCTATTAGTGATGTGGGATTAATCGATTAATCGGTTCGGAATAATCGATTAATCGATTATTTCAAATTTAGCACAATCGATTATTTTTTTTGAATAATCGATTAATCGAAAAAAATCACATTTTTCTGAGAAAACTACTATTTTGGAATATAAATTGTGATTTATTTAAAAAATTTTTTTTGATGTAAACGATAAACCGGAGAAAACGTTTAGACTTCATATTTTTTAACAGAAATTGTGATTTATGTTGAAATAAAATGAAAATTGTTTGATTTAATTCCAAATCACTTGCTTGCTTTGAAACTTTGGATGTTTTTTACAATTGAAAAAAAAAAACACGAAAATAATCGATTAATATGACGATCGATTAGTCGTTTATAGTCGATTATTCAACTTCGCATTAATCGAAAATCGATTGTTCCAATTAATCGATTAATCCACATCACTAATGGCTATTGGCTTCTCACCATTGTAAAATAGGAAAAAAATTATAGAACAAAAAGTGGTGAATTTTTAATACTCTACAACTTTTTTGTGAAGTTTTTTTTATCGTATCGTGATTTTTTACTGCAATGTGATTTTTTTTGAGGACACCCGGGTGAAAAAATTTGTTAAATTGACGATACGGAAAAAAGTTTCGAACAAAAGTTGTAGAACGTTGAAAATCAGTCATTTTTTATCCTACAATTTTTTTCCTATCTTTGAGTGAGGAAGAGCTGTTCATGTTCTTCTGAAAATGAAAAAATTCCAAAGCTGGGAAAACTGAAACAAATTGAGACTTTCAACTCGGGTCCTACCGAGAGGGGGGCGGGGACTGCCAAATGAATCATATTAACTTTTTCAAATTTCCATTAACGACAAAAATGTTGGAAAAAATTATGAAATTTCAGCTTTTAAATCCAATTTTCCACGAAATTTATCGCTCTCACTTCGCTCAAGGTTCAATACGTTTACTTACTTTAACAAAATAATTGATTTTTTCAAATTTTCACCCCCCCCCCCCCCCCCAACTTGAAGGACTGTCCGGCTACGCTACTGAAAACCGAAAAATATTGTAACCCATTTTTTTAAAGTGGTGAACACCAGAAAAGGGCTCGTAAAAGTTTTCGCCCCTGATCCCAAAATTTGATGAGTATGGTCTGCTTCTGCTTGAACTGAAATAGAAAGACTGAAACTGAAAGTAATCTGAAAGAGAAGGAAACCTCGAAATGAAATGGAAAAGCTGAAACCGTAACCGAAGTGACAAAAACTGAAACTGAAATTCTGTTTTATTTTCAGTCCTTTTTTTTTTTATTTTTTAGAAAAATTTCTATCTTCAAATCGAAAAGCTGAAAATTCTGTATTATTTTGTGATAACAATTTTGGAATGTTGTCTAAAATCACAATGTGCTAGAAAAATCGTCCGACTTCCAACACGATTAATAATTTCCAGTTCCAGTCAATTTTTGCACCATTGAAACAAAAAACTAAAAATGAAACTGAAAACTTGAACTTGAATCAAAATTGAAACTGAAATCATAAAAACTGAAATAATTTCAGTTTCTCGGTCACTACAAAATATGCACATTCGATAACTGTGAGAATTTCCTACTTGCTACTTGAAAACTAACTTCGAATTTGAGTTCAGAAGGGTCGAATTAGGTTAAAAATTGATCTTATACCCCAACCAGTTAATGTTATAAAGGTTAGGAAATGAAAAATCACGATTTAATACCAATTTAAGCAAAAATTGGGCATTTCACGCAGAGCAAATTCGACAATTGCGAGAATTCCCCATTTCCTTTGGAAACTAACTTCGAATTTGGGTTCAAGAGGTTCGAATTGCAATGAAAACATGTTTCTTGACTCAATTGGTCACCTCTACAAGGCTCATGAAATGAAAATTTTTGATTTTATCTCTGTTTTTATAAAAATTGATCATTTTTTGCCACACAAATTACACGATTGTGCCACTTCTCCATTTTTAATCGAGAAATTAGTGACGAATTAGAGTTCAGGAGGATCGAATTAATTCTAAACCTCCCTCCTGCTCGCCCCCTAAGGGTCAATTTTTGATGACCTCTCTTCCTCAAATTTTTATTCACTTCATTCGTGTTCAAAAAAAGAAATATTCTCTGCTTTTTTCGTGCCAACTGCTCAGACTACTACCTAAAACACGTTTCATCTATCTAATTGTCCACCCTTTTTGATCTATTTTTACAGGGGTATAGCTAAAGCCGGAGAACCAAACAATTTGTTACCAATGATCCCCGGCAAAGTGAGATATTCGCAAGATCCGTCCATACTACTACACTTACGCAAGAAGCAAAAACGTCTGGTAACCGAAAACGCCGGAGTCCTCGAGGCGATCTCTCGAGGAGCCAAATTAGCCATAGACGAATGTCAATACCAATTCAAAAATCGTCGATGGAACTGCTCCACTACCAACTACTTCAAAGGCAAAAATATATTCGGCAAGATAGTAGATAAAGGTGAGTACACAGGCCTAATATTATTCTACACGTAAAAAAAATATAATAAAATAACCGACAACAGAATGAAAAAAAAAAAGCCAAACGTTGGCCAATTTATTAGACCTTTTAAATGGACAATAGCTCCGCTAACACGACCCTTCCTCCATGACCCCATTTAGTTATCACGACAAAAGGTGTACACACCCCGCAGACATAAGTACCTAAATTGGCTCGCGTATTTATAACGCAGCACCCAACCAAACCAAGGGTGGTTGTTATCACCGAACCGGTCTCGCTGCCACCGCTGTCTTTTTTTTTTTTTGGCCAGCATTTTAATGCAAATTTAAATCGTATTGGGAGAGGGCAGAAGTGACGGGATGAGATCGTACGAGCATATATCTATTTTAGAGTGAAGAGAGGGCTCGTTTTGCTAAAGACCAGATGCGCATCGCACATTCACTATAAGCGGTGACATGTTTGACATAATGTTTATCAATTGGACATTTATTATTGTACATGTCATCGTACATGATGGATAATCGCAGCAGGAGTTCGGAGTTCTATCGTTCGCCTCTTATGTGTATACATGATGCAGCTTCGAACCTTATACTATATACGCGGCCCGCCGAGAGTAGCTTTTATCTGGTACACAGACTTCATTAACGAGTACCACCGCGAGTATAATACGTAACTATGAGATCTCAGACGCGATGCTCGTTGACCAATGTCAAGTACGCAGGATATCTTTTATGATCCTTTCATCTACTGACCATAATAATTAAGCCTATTTTTTGGCAGACCATCGTGCCTATATAACCCTTTTGTACGAGCAGTCTGTGGGCTGGGTTTTTTGCATTCGCGAATTGGATAGTCTGCGAACGGATATTCGAGTTTATTATTCGTTTAAAAAATCACAGGCTTTATGTATGGATCTTCAATTACATAGTCTGGATTTTCAAACCGTCATTTGAACGAGATGGGTGCGAAAAGGCCTCATAGTTTACAGACGAGATCTTTCATGGAGCGGAAAATCTTGTATTTTCCCATCAAGTGTACCATTTTTAAAATTTTTAACCCTTTATGGGAAGAAACTGTTGGGAGGTGAAATATTTTATGGATATTGAAGTTAGTTTTACCTTTTTATGTACCTCTGATCGAAGATTTTCACCCCTTTCCCCACTTCATTTCCCATCCACTTTATGGCTTTACTCGAACCAAACGAGAAACAGGGGTTAGGTTAGCTCACCCTTCCTCAAATAAGAAAAATTTGCATTCAATTCCGCGCGAGTGATTCGCAAAACTGACATTTTTATGAATGGAAAAAATTGCATTTCGAGTTCGAAAAATCAAAAAGGGGATCCACTTGGTGAGAATTTTTCACTTTTATAGCTCATTGTTTATAAGAAATGTTGGAATGGGAAACGCCATGCGGTTAGTAAATTTTCAGAAACTAAAACTACTTTTTCTTTGAGATCACATATCAAAATTGGACGTTTTTTTCTACCACAGGGAATGTGGGGGGGGAGGGGGATCGCATCAGCTGATTTTTTACCAAAAGTACGAAAACATTTTTCTTCAGTATAAGTGAATAAACAACAAAAAAAAAAACAGTTTGACCAAAACGGGGACGAAAAACTGCAATTTTTATTGAAAAAAAACCAGCAAGTTTTTCCTCAAAAATAAGCTATAAATTAAGGATACGTTTTTGGATTTTGTGCTAGGGTATTAGATGACCCCCCCCCCCCCCCATTCAAATCCCAAGCCATAAGACATATCAATGCCAAAACTGAAATTTTTTCCACGTCCAGAACTCAGTTTTTCTCGATTTTTCCAAGTCCAAAAAATTAGCCCACAAAGTCAATTTTTCTCGAAGTCCAGTTCAGCGATGGATAACTGAAATTATTTCAGTTTCAGTTTCGGTTTAGGTTTCATTTTCAGCAGGGATGGAAAACTGAAATCATTTTAGTTTCAATTTCGGTTTCCATTTTTTCTTATTTAGTTTCAAGTCTCGGTTTCAGTTTCAACTCTGAATTACATTCAGTTTCAGTTTTCTGCAGTTTTCTTTTAGTTTTCTATTTTCTGAATTGAAATTTGATGTTTTAACCCTTATTTTTCTAATTGAGTTTTGACACTGTCGAAATCGTAATAATAATTATTTAGAAACAAAAGAATTCAAACATCAGTTACATGTCAAAAACTGAAAAAAAAAACTGAAAATTGGAAATCATTTCAGTTTTAGTTTTTCTTGTTCCAGTTCAAGTGTCGATTGATTTCAGTTTCAGTTTTAAATTACTCTCAGTTCAGTTTTCCAGTTTTCAGTTTTTGACATTTCAGTTTCAGTTTGGCCATCACTAAGTCAATCTGAAAAGCAGGGATAGAAAACTGAAAAGCGAAACTGAATCTGAAAAAATTATTGGTTTCAGTTTAATTTTTTTCTTATTATCCTAAATGCCAATTCTTGTTTCGTTTCAACATCACGTTTAGTCAGACTTGGAAAAGTGAACAGGAATAGAAAACTGAAACTGAAACTTGAATGAAAAAACTAAAACAGGAACTGAAACTATAACTGAAAACTGAAAATAACTGAAACTTAAATGAAAAAACTAAAACTGAAACTTCAAAAGTGAAAACTGGAACTGAAACTGAAAGCTTAGGAACTGATAACTGAAAACTGGAACTTTTATCATTCGTTTTCCATCTCTGAAAGTGAAAAGCGAAACTGAAACTGAAATGCTCAAAACTGAAACTAAAACAGAAACCCTTGAAACTGAAACCCTCAAAACTGAAAACTAAAAACCGGAACTGAAGTTGAAATTATTCTAGTTTTTCATCCCTGCTGAGAAGGTTGAAATTGAATCAAAACTGAAACTGAAACTGAAATGACAGAAAACTGAAATGATAAAACCGAAAAAAACTGAAATTAAATAGTTTGGTTTTGCACTAGCATTGCCAATCAAGAATCGAAAAAAATCACTTTTGGAAGAAAAAAAAGAATCATTAATTCTCGGTAATTTGTAGTAATTTTAGAGTAATTTCCTCTAATTACTTGATAATCACACAAATATGAGGAAATTTTGACCAAAGCTAGAAAAACTGAAACTGAAACTGAAGTGACAAAAACCTGAAATTGGAATGATTTCAGTTTCCCAGCCCTGGTTTCAACTCTCCTGCATAACAGAAATTTGTGACAGAATTTCGTGTCGTACAAATTTTCTAGAATGACCCCTCTCCCCTCGCCAAAGACATATATTTGACTGTCAGTTTTCGATGATTGCTCAATGAGAACAAATTTTGTGATAATTTTAGATTACTCAAAGACATGGATCCCCTCCCCCCTCCTTCGCCGTCATCATTGGTATTCAAACCAAGATGCCCGATTTTCGAATTACTTTTAAGATTTTATCTGATTTTTACTTGATTTTTAGTTTACAGCAAACTATGATGTTGAATCGCACATTGATACAGATTTGATGTCCTCTCACCCTTCAAAATCAAAGCCCTGGTTAATCCACGAGCACCTAAGTGAATGATTTTCTGATTTGAGATATGATTCAAGTCCCCATATCTGAACGTTGAAAGTTCTCAGATTGAAATTTTTTACGATATTTAGGACAATTCTGGAGATTTGTGTTATTTTCTTTTTCAAAAACATCAATTCTAAAAAAAAAATCCAGAAGTAAAATCGAACCAGAATATTAGGTATTCATCGAAGAATATAGATGTACGCAACCTCTTGAAATAAGAGAAGCGACCCCAACGACGACGAGGAATGAAAAACTGAAACTGAAAGAATTACAGTTTCAGTTTCTTAATTTTTTTTAAATTTTGCTCTTTTCTTTATTGACTTTTCCGATGGTATTTCCATTCAAAACTTCGACAGGAATGGAAAACTGAAAACTAGAACTGGAACTGGAGAGGTGAAAACTAAAAACTGAAATGATCAGATTCAGTTTTTAGTTATCACTTTTCACTTTTTCAGTTTTCAGTTTCAATTTTTTTCATTTTAGTTCCAGTTTTTTTCAGTTTTCAGTTTGAGTTTTCCATCCCTGATTATTCGTATTGATCGACGCAGGATCTCAAATTACATCTCGTACTTACCATCAAGGAAGGATCTTCGTCTTCAGGAGGGGAGCATAACAACAATTGCCTTTTTTTCGAAAAAGGAACCCATAACTCCACTCCCATGGGTTCTGAGGAAGCAGAAAATTTGTATAGGAAAATTTCAGCTCAATATATGTATCTTTAACAAATCGAAGAATATTTTCAAAAATCGCTTCATCCCCCCCAATTCATTGTAACCGCAACATTCTTTGAAGACCCAGGCAGTCCAAAAACCACCCAAATCGGATTTACATCCAAAAATCCTTCAAAAAAACCTCACTTTAATACCAAAATCAACCAAAACAAACCCGATACCTCAATCCAACAACACCATTTCTAATTTCGATCACTCGTTCGCGCAACACACAACCACTTACTAATTAATCCATCAAACCCGATACGATGGCAACTCCGCGGCCTGCGGACACGTACCAAGACCAACATAGTACCATACCGACATACACCAGCTGAGCCTTTCGGAGACGCGACCATTAATCATTTCTAGGCACACTTTTCGGTGCCCGCGCCCTGCCCGCGTGTTTGTTGTACGTCGATGCGCGGATACGGATGCCGCATAAGGCATAACCAAAGCCGAAGCCGCGCCGATATACAGATACACATGCTGGTTGACTACGGTACATATCGAGCCGCAGCACGAGGAGCACACGCATCTAAAACATAAATGATGATGTGGTCGGCTTATAAATTGAAATTGTCTCTCCGCGTGCGTTATGTACATAGACACACCGACAGGTACCTGCTCTGTTTTTTTTTCAACTCCCTGCTCTTCTACCATCATCTCTTTCTCTCAGTCGCTCTTCTTCTTTCACCACGCGCATATACAAATAAGTATAACTAACCTACCGCATTAGAGTTTTTATTAACGTAATTATAATCGCGATTCTGGTCTCTATTGTCTTCTCGATCGTTGCATACCTAAACCTACATACCTAGTTATTGTCTCACACTAACGAATCGCCCAGGTCATGTCGACCAATTGAATTTTCGCGCCGATCGAACTACATTAACGAATGGTCGTTAGTGTCGCCATTTTGCATATACCAACTCGATCGCGGCGGCGGCTCGGCAAGCAGCATTACCAGCTGCAACACGCGCGCCCAAGATCGCCAACACTCATTCATTGTAGAGGTATATTAATATTACGCCACCGCCACCGCTCGCGCTTGGCCCGTATCCAACATTTTAAAATAATAGATCTTATCGCTCGAATCCGCCATAAGTTGATTTTCTACTATACCAAAACGTCGCACGTATCCGCGATACCGCCTTCATTAACCGCTAATTCATGAAACAAACGTCTCGCTCGTACCGGTGAACTGAGCCGCGCGGTTTTTACCCTCCTACTCTTCTTCTTCTTCGTTTACAACGTTTGTATGGTAAAAAGTGAGCGCAGATGAGGACCTTTTTCAGAGATTAGAAAGTCGTTGCGTAGATTACGAAAAATACTCGATATTTCTAGTCGCCTCGTATAGTTTTAATCCGAAGCACGTGGAATATCGCCGTTTTTTTTTTCGTCGATTGCCTTATTTGGTCCCAAAATCGTACACGTGGAGGCTCATCCGGCGGAAATTTTCCGTTCTTTAATGCCGCCAATCGTTTCTCCGATTTCAATTCGAATATGTCGAAAGTAGAAGTGGTATGTGTGAGATTAATTCGAAATCCAAGCACTTAGCTACTTGAGATCAACTTTAGTAGGTAATACGATGCAGGGACAGGGGGCAAAGTAGCGTATGAAACTTTTTCTCGACTCGAGGAGCGGTTAATCCAAGTTTTACAACTTTCGATGCAATTCCTCAAATAGGAAGGATGCGATCTATGACAAATTCACTTTCAACTATCTTAGTTAGTCAGCAAAGAACGGAACAAAAATGGCGGGGGAGGAGAGGATAAGGGGCTGAAATTTGTGACTAAAAATGAAAAAAAGTCATCAATTTCGTAAATTTACCAACTAAAAATGAAATTTTGTTATTTGAGGGGAATCTTTTTCTGCACCTCCATGTTTGATCCCATCCTGATTTTCGTGCCGCAGCATAAACCTACTTATTCGAAAGTCATGATCGCGTTTTATGACCTTTTATAATTTACAAACTACAAACTATTCAAACAAGGGCAGTGGCGTAGACTTGAACGGGGCAAGGGACGTATTGCCCCATACAAACAATTTCCAGCGAAAAAAATTGTTTATGCCTTTCAAGCTTCAATTAATTTGTAGTATCGTTTTAAACCCACAAATTTTCACTGATTTCAGTACACATCACTGTTTCAGAATATGTAATTAATTATTCATTAGGCCTACATGAAAAAAAAGTGCAAAAAATGGAAAAAATAGTTTTTTGAAAGTTCGGTAGAAAACTGGAAAAAATTCATAGAGGAGCGGAATAGATTGAAGTAGATACTCGTGAGATTTTCATTTGAAAATACATCCGAAATTGAAATTTTAAAAAATTGTTCAAGGGTCATTTTTGAAGGGAAAAACAAAAATAAAATTGCTATAAGTAATTCAACGAGTTAGAAATTGATTTCGTTAAATAGAGTGCAAAGAATGTAATTTCATATTTAAAAAACTGAAAAATTGTGGAAAAAAAAAGGTTTTCGAAGGTTTTAAGATATTCTACGGCCCTAAAAAATCTGAAAAGTTTTTATAATGACATTCTTGACACATATGAGACATTTTCCAAGAAATTCATATTTTTTGTAGCCTTTATATGGCTTCAAAGTATTCAAAATTCGTTTCAATGTCATTTTTGAGGTAAAATTTTTTCAAAAATTTGTGGACGTTCATACTCAAAATCGACTACCGACTAAATTCCATTTCAATCGGCTAAAAAATATCCCCAAATAATGAATAAAATAATAAAATCATGTTTTTCGAGATTCCAAACTCCTAAGGAGAAGTGGAAATGTCGCGATACGATCTAAAATTATACTTTCCTAATACAAAAAAATGTTTTTTTTTGAAAAAATGAGTGAAAAACACATCGTAAGGCGTACCCTACTGAAGCCTGTACAAACTTTTATAGGATAACTAATAATTACGCCCCCCTCACCCCGAAAAGTCCTTCAAATTTTCCTCAAACATTAAACTTTCAAGTCTAAAATTAATTTTCTCATTCAATGTTTTTTTTTTGTGGCAATTATTGCCAGTTTTGGCGGTTTTTCAATTGTGAAAAAATTCCACGTTATCTAAGGGTCAAAAGGACATCTAAAAATACCAATTTAAAAACTGTCGCTAGAAATTATCATGTTTTAAAAAAATGAATAAAGTTGGAAAGTGACATTTGGAGGGGTAAAATGATGGTGGGGGGTTGCTGATTTTTTCAAAGAGACATCCCATCAGACTATACAACATA
>FIZU01024211.1:0-19415 GCA_900064475.1 Pseudococcus longispinus
TTACGACCAACTCGATCTCAACCATCGCCCAAGTAATACATACGGACACGGACACGGACAGACTACCGACTAGAGTTAATTAAAAGTTGTAACCAAACAAAACACGTACGAGCGAGTGTGCGAGCGTGTAGGAAACGGTTATACGGGGTGATGGCGAATGACGGACGCGAGCGCATTCGCCACCCCTGAAATCCTAAATGCCCTCCGCCCTCGCCTAATGATTGATTCGATAATCGTAAACACGATTTACGCGCGCTTATCTAATAATAAACTTGGCCGACTTTTACCAACTACGAGTATATAGTCCCGACCCCGAGTCGTTTAATTGGCAGTAAACGTTCGATATACTCGCAGCTCGCACATCTACATCGCATTCGCATCGTAGGTACTAGGTGTAGGTACGCAGTCGACGTTCGACACGGGGCGGCCGCGCGCGGAGCTCTCGTTTACGCCAAATTAGGGTTAGTTCGTCGTATATTATAGAAAATAATTAATAACGACAGGCGTTAAAATGGCGGTGTGGCGCAGCGCGGCGGCGGCGGCGGTCTAGCGTTAAAACAAATCGACAAATTCTCTTTCGGACCAAAATTAAGGGTTAACATTTGATCGTGTTTGCTCCGCTCCGCATCGCTAATATACTTATATAAGCGGTAATTATTCTCTAATAGTTTTTTTTTTCACGACCATTCGTTTTCACTATAGGTGGCCGCGCCGGTCGTTGTCTTCGCGACGAAATAAAACCACGTTGAAAGAAAAGGTTAAAACGCTTCGATGCCGAGTCCTTATTAGCATTTTTTTTTGTCGATTCTCGCTCTTTTTGTCTTCTCTCCTCCAACGCTGCCTTTTCGCTAGCAAAAAACGAAGTAGGCAGCTAGGCACCTAGTAAGTACCTACCTACGGTGGAGATGAAGAGGCCACCCGCGTACTCGTACTTTTGAAAAACTGACGAGCGCATCTATCGATCGCATCGTGCGTAAAGATGGCTTAATTTACGAGCTCTTTTCAAAAGTAACCGAGTCACGCGTGTATTTTAAGAAACAAAGATAAATGGACTTTCAGTTCGACTCGATACCTCTCTTCTCCCGCTATCGTTCATCGTTCTTCTTCGAACGTCTTTTCTGCGCTACGCGGTCGGCTCCCTTCCGAAATCAAATCAATAAACACTCTCGTCGTATACGTTTTAAATAGATACACGATCGCCCTTTTCGCTATCGCTACACTATACATCAATTATACTCGTACTGTCGTACAGTATGCCTACCAGTACGAATGTAACACGCTGGACGCTGGACGCGGGACGCAGGACGCAGGACGAAACGAACGACGAAGAAAATCTATCATTCCAACACCTACCGCATTCTTTTTACCGAATAACTCGGTTTACGCCATCGATTACTTATAAATTTCAGCGATTCCTACCCCCTACCCCCGAAAAAAACCTCGTAACAGTGAAAAAATATCTCTCGTTCTGTTTTTGCGAATCTGAAAATAGACGCAGCGGCTTTGAAACCGTCAAAATGCACCTTCGTCTTACATACGTGTACTGTACAATGTAGGTAAGGTCCTAGGTACGCAGATACGCGTTTGTTAATGCAGTCGACATTGACCGGGAGAAAAAAAAGACGTCCGTTGGTGAAACGGAAACGCTTCTTAAAAATGGCCTTTTACTTTGTACAAGTAATTGCAACCGCTATAGTGTTAGATCTTACGGCCGTTGAGTTGCGAGAGTTCCGAATGGATGAAACAAATGTTTTATACGAGTACAAAACAAAAACGTGCAACAATATACTCGGGTTGAAGAAAGAAAGAAAAAAAACATCCAGAAAACCTACCTATACCTATAACTACGGAGGAAGTTGTCACTTCTCGACGGTTTCTCGAAATTTCCTAAACACCAAAGGAAACGTCTTACCGGTATTAATGTTTTCATTGTAAGTATAGTATACTTTTTACAAAAAAGCCTCTCAAACAAACGCCAAAGAAAAAGCGACAAAGAGAGAGAGAGAGAGAGAGAGAGAGAGAGAGAGAGAGAGAGAGAGAGAGAGAGCGAGAGAAAAAGGGACGCGATGTCTTTAACAATCGACTCGACGATTTGTTACATCGAATTGGTTAGATAAGGGTACACCCACACACCTCGCATTATACATCGCCACATCGGTATCGGTACGATGTAAATTCTAATTCGTAAATACGTATACCTAACATTTGTACGTATAACGATACGTTGTTCTATTTTTTTTTGGAGAGGAAAGGGGGTTGCTCCGTTGCGGCGCCATGTACACCACCTAATGAAAGTATTTGCTTCGCGAAATGGTCGGTCCTTTTTACAATTTACAAGTACAGCGCGATCGCGACTGTAGGTACAGGCACTCGAAGATTCGAGATTCTAAATTTAATCGCTCGTGGCTTCGAGCACATAGAACGATGGAAATCATACTTGTCCATCACGTAGAACTAGATATGTAATTGCAACGCTGGGTGCCTACCGCCTACCGCCTACTGCTCTCTGATTAGTAGGTACACCTAGCTGGTAGCTAACTTAGATACAGCTACTCTTATTAATACGTGTACGGTGTAGAGCGTCGTCACCACTCGATGCTACGAATGCCATATGCACGCCAGGCGGGCCAAAAAAGCCACCCTCGTGAGACGACGATTCTGTCGAGAGTTCAAATCTGATTCGTATATGCCGAGCTGCAGACCGCTATGTCGGTAGTTACTAGTTAGTACTATATCCTCGATGCTAGTGGAAGCCGCAATCATCTATAGCGCTAATCTTCCAACACCTACACCAACCGATAAACGGGACGGGACGGGAGCAGTACACATATGTAGCCTAAGTACCGGGTGCTCGAGTAGACGCGTCAAAATTTGAATTTTTGGTCTTTTAATACCACATTTTACGCTGCTACCGCGTCGAACGGTACGCAGTCGAACCAAAATTATCTAATTAAGCGACATTTATTTACTTTATTATCCGAGTACACTCGCAAACAAGGCCCGCTTAAGACGTAATACCAAAATAGCGAAATTGCCGACACCAACTCTTGGAAAACGTCGCGTTTGCTGCGAAAACGCTTCGGTTTTTAGCTGATTTTTTGATTTTCATATTTGCTCCCGCTCATTTCGAAATCGACATCGGCTTCGCTACATACGAGGCCGAAAACAATACTTAACAATACCACCTAAACCGGCCAACTAATTAGCTAGTAACTAGTAGCTACTCAGTTCGGGTGTAAAATAATACGAATTTACATCGCATTATGTCCGCAACCGCGGGTACCTACGACTACGTGTATCGTCAATTCGCACGCTGCATTCGCTAACCCTTTAAAACTATAGTCCTACGCGTATCTCTACACTCGACTAAGTATCTGCAGCAGTGTCGGTTTAGGAAGCGGGCGCGGCTTCGTAGAGGTATTATGCGACGTACCTAGCTACCTACTACCTTACCTATCTACGACGTACACCACACCTCTACGTAGATGTACGAGTATAGCCGCCTGCCGCCTGCCGCACGTCTTCAACAGCTTCGAAATTCGAATCGAGCTGTAATCCGAGTTAGAGTACGCAATTAGGGCCCCTTTATCGCGAGGAAGACCCGAAACGGCTGACGCGGACCAACTCGAGATAAAAACAAGGTATTCTGGCGGTGGCGCGCAAAGTCCGAAAGTATATTACTTTTACATTAGAGTAGAGAGCGTCCCTTTTAAAGCTTCCGCCAATCTTCTTCCAATTTTTTCTCGCTCGCTTCTTTTTTATTTATACTTCTTTTTAATCTTCTTTTTTTCGCTTTCTTCTTCCGAGAAAAGACGGCACGCTTCTTCTTTTTTCTTTCCTATTCGACGACCGCGTAACTCGTTCGTTGTCAATGCCTCCTGTTGGGTTTTTTTCTTCGCTTACGAGTATACTTATACTTTATACGTCACACGTACGAGTATATGCCATACCATGCCATGCCATGCAGCATCCACAGCAGCAGCAGCAGCAGCAGCACAACTCGTTATCCAAGTTACATTATTGTAAAGTTACATTTATACATATTTTTTTTACAACCGATATAACCGTAGGTAATAGGTATACTCGTACGTAAAATCTCAACTTTGAAAATCTACTTAGCCTTTTCCGTTGCTGGCGAGGGAAAAGCGGCGACAATTGAAGATTGCACCGTATACTCGTAAATTATGGAAAAACATGTATGGTATTGGTATACGAGTCTACGAGTACAGAACTGCACACTTGACAACTTTGTAGCTTATAATACCGATGCGTGTGTGTACATACGAGTACCTAAACCTCTATAGATATACGAATACGTAGATGTTAGGTACCTGCGACTGGAGATAGTTTCCGCATAACGCACCATCGCGACTTCCACTGAAACAACAAAACAAAACAACAAAGGATAAGCCACGGCGAATCGATAATGCGTGTTGGTGTTGACACCGTGCTACTTTGCTACCGTTGTTGGTTTTGGGTGCTTGTATGCACTTGAAACGTACAAATATACCGACCCGAACCCGATACGACGATATCCAAAAATAAAAGCGAGAATAAAAAATGATCACTCGGCGCGACGTGGTGCGACGCGCCGAGTAAATTTCGTATTCCGATTGAAGCGCAAAAAGCTCGACTCGAGTACTCGAAAGTACAAAAAAAAAAAAAAAAAAAAAAAAAAAAAAAAAGAAAAGAAAAAGAAAAAAGGAAAGGAAAATGAAAAAAAAATAACGATACGTAATGATAATAATAACGAAAAGCGTCAAACAAAATTTTAGGTAGGTACCGTCGAGTACCTATATACTATCGAGGCAGCGGCGACGTGAGCAATCGGGGGAGGGGGGTCGAAGCACAATTGAGACAACTCCGTTAGGTCTTCGTATTGTGTATTTGCGTATACACATATACGTGGTTGTACCAACTACCAATACTTACCAAGTATTGTAGCTAGAGCTACGAACAAATACCGCGCCCCGCAGCCCGGGTCTCGTTATTATTTTTCAATACGTATTTATAGTCGAATAGCGGCCTACTTGGTATCTGTAGTAAAAACACCGCACACTGCCATATTGTTTAGGCGATGCGGCAAAGGGGGGCGCGGGGCGCGGGTCGCGGGCCGGTAATCCCGCGGCAAAAACTATCGCGTAAGTATCGCGATTGCGAATAAACATGGGCTGCGAGCCCTGCGAACTGCCTTTGCAAAGCCATTGAAAAGCTACCAATAACAACGAGGGCGCGACGCAAGAAAAAGGATAAATAAAACCGCACGCTGGCCCGCGTCGCGTCGCTCCTCGCGCCTCGCCAACAAAGCAAAATAATACCGAATACCATCGGTTAAGTACACTCGGATCCCTTGTTATCGTGTCGTTATTATACTCGTAGATAGAAAAAGCCAAGACCAACTTACGTACCTACAACTACAACTACAACTACAACTACAACTAATACTACGAGTATGTACGCCTATGTAATGTACACGTACAGCTAGAGCTAGACCTACGAATAAGAAAAAAAAAAACAGCGACGAGAATATCTATCGAATTGGGTCGCGTACCGAAGAGAAAGAGATGCTGATCCGACTATACGACGAAAGCATTTTCAGTTTTGAGTCTGTTACTCGTCTAGCGCAAGACGTAGTAAAGTACATATATCTTACAGACCAACTTGTAAGTACAAATACGATATCTTGGAGACATTTTTCCGCTCGCTAACCTATTCATCGACACCATTTGCTTTTTAAAAAGCCAAAATCCCACCAAAAGGTAACTACTACTTATTTTTTTTACACTCGCTTTACGTGCGAAAGCTTTACCTACGTCGACGCCAAAGTAAAAGCTTTTCATCGCGTGAGAGAAAACAAACCGCATCTTTATAATAAATACTCGCGCTCGTACGTCGTCGTTACGTACCAGAACGAGTATGTAAGTTGCAGGGTAGAAAATTTGTAGGGGGAAAAAGCGAGCGCGAGCGTAATTCCACGCCTCGGAACTTGTTTCCTTTTTTTTTTCGCCGACATAGTAGGTACCTACGCGAATACAATACAAATATAAAAAATAACGAAACGTAAATTCTTGTAACCCGTATCGTATACGAGTAACTATCGCTTCGACCGCGACATTATTCGCACGTACGGCGCCGCACCGCGCCGCCATAAACAAAGTATAAACAAACCTTCGAACCCCAAGTTAGAATCCCGCCTCTCATTTTCATTCATTTTGTAAAAAAAAATTTATACGCACCGGCTTATCTGTCATCTGCAGTCCCGCACTCCTATCTGTACTCTGATCTACAAATTCTACCACTCGCAGTATACGAGTAGGTACATTTCATAGCTACGTACGTGTTTACACGCGATTTGTGTAATTTTGTAATATCAAAAATCCCACACAACACCGTACCCAAATATATGTAAACTGATAGCGAGTAAATAATACGCCAGAGAATACGCGTATACTCTAAATAAACGCGCGTATGGCTATTTAATCTACTTCCTAGAGTCGCTTCTCCTCCTCCCCCCCCTCCCACCTTTCACTCGCACAACGAATACCGAGCACGCTAATTTGAAAAAAAAAAAAGGAACAAAAAATTAACGTACGTGTAATAATTTTTATCATTACGCGGTACAGACGCGATAACGCGGAATTGATATCGTGAAAAAGAAAAAGAGAGACCTTTTAATATTTGTACGGAGAAGAGATACGTATGTACGCCTCCGTCCCCTCGTAGCTATTTCTGCAAACCAAATTTCCACGAAAAAGAGACCGTCTTTTTTTTTCGTGACGACACGCGAGTTGAGCATTTTTCTAACTCTATAAGGCGATGCCATGGCGCTTCCGGAGCTGTGGATCGGTAACCGGCAGCGCAGTGCAGCGCAGCGCCACCAAAGACGAACGATGGCGACAACGATTACCGAGAATTTTTTTGCCAACCACCGCACCGCGGGGATTCGACGATCCACCCGCTGCCATTCTAACGGATGACTTTTGTTTCTCAAACTAACCCGCGGGATTGCGCTTACTTACGTTCATTTTTTTACTTCGCTTCTTTTTTTGGGCGAAAGGCCAAGCAACCGAATTTTCTCCGTAAAACGATAAAATGAGAAAGCGTTCTTCGAGAAGGCGGAAGAGAGCGAGAAAACTTATTATACGTAGGTACGCGCATTTTGTTCGCTGCGACAGCGTATCCGTTTCCATTATTTTAACCAATTAAAAAAATTTCGTTCGCGATTTTCAATACGTAAAATTTTCTCAAGATGGGGGTCGAGGTTTACCTAGATTTACGAATATAGCGTATCGAGATAAAGGACTAGGTATTTGCACGCGTACTTTTACATTACCTACGAGTATTATCCATCCCTCGTTTACATCGATTCGCGTAGAAAAGTTTAATTTGTACTTGTACAGCTCGTTAATCGAATGTATCGTCATTCCGCGAATAGGGTTGAGCCAGATCCGCTCGCTTTCGAAATACCTTCGAACCCGCTTTCGATAACTAATAAACCATAAACCTACGAGATATCGAAAGGAATTCGCTACACGCCTAATCCAAGTTGGAAAAAGAAAAAAAATCAAACAGTTTTTTGTACGAACGACGAGCTGAAAATTTTGCAAGCCAAACGCAGATTTGCTCGATAGCTCGGCAGCTGGGTTCGGGCCTCCCGTCCGTATCCGAAATTAAATTTCACCCTGGACTTCGCTTCGTATACGACGCGACGTACAGCGGTAGGTATAAATCTGAATGGCATTTGAAACCGTATTCTCTCCGGTATAAGCGATTATGGTTTGCAAGTTGCGCGACGAATGCCTCGTTACATTTCCCCGCTAATTTGGCAACATTTATCAAAAAAAGCGAAAGAAAAAAGTGGAAAAGGGTGCAGCAAAATGCGTCGCGTACGTATACGAAAGATAGCACTCACCCCGCAGTAGTCTACCGCCCTTATTTGATATCTTATTCGACGCTTCGCTAAAAAGTTGCTACAACTATTTATTTATCTACGAGTATACCGATGCGAAGTGCGAGTCGAGTATACAGACGCGCGTATAAGTTTACAGCGTTGACGAATAAATTTTTATTCGAAATGATTTCGGCGCGGCGTTATTTTTACTTCGCATCTCGAAGAAAAAAAGCAACGAAACAAACGAAAACAAAAGAGGGAAGCGAGAAAGCGAACACGCTGTTATTCGCAGCGCTACAACCCCCTCCCCCTCCCCCCCCCCCGCTTTCAGTCACACCGGACTGCCTTAAAAGCTCGTTTACGAACTATTCGCGGCTCTTTGAAGAGGAAAAAAATAATAAAACGAGAGCTTAATTAACTATAACGCGGTTAAACGTATTCAAAAAAGTAGGCAATTAGGCGTATCTACGTATACGGTAGGTAGGTAGGTATACTTAAGTCAGGGCCACGGAGGGCGAATACACTTACTTTTTTACCATCGCGGAATTTAACGCTGCCTTCGATTATTGTGCTGAAATCCATGGCGAGTGGAAAATTTCCTCTTCGGCGCTTCGTACATCTACATCCGATCCGACGAGTAAATAAACGAAAAAACGTCTAGGTGGACTGGTGGAGGCGTGCAGCGTTCCAGTATACGTACGATCGTAGATATCCTAATTTAAACTTGTAAACACACGAGACACGAATCGAATGCGCGCACTTTTAATAAATACGCGTACGCGTACGATCGCTTCGGTTCGAGTAAACTTATTCGCGAGCAAATTAGGACGATTAATACGATATCTAATTTTTTTTTTCAATATAAAATCACGCTCGATCGCTATTACAAAGACATTTATAGCGCGTACTAGTACTCGTTGTACGTGGACGTACTTAGTACTCGCTACGCTACGTAAACAAAGCCGCGCACATACTTAGATTAACTAACCAAAGTACAGAGTACCTACTGGAGGAAGAGCGAAGAAATTCGCGGAAACGCGCAACACCCCCCGCACCATTACACAAACACTCGCTTATTCGCCGAAATCAAACAAAAAATCACGATGACGAATATTTTTCGCGAAATGAGCCGGCATCAGCGGCATCAGCACATACTGCGATTACGAGTACGCGATGCCATCGTATTCGAGAAATTACGAGTAATACGCAATGCGGTAAGTACCTACTGTAGAGGTAGGTCTAGGTACTTTTAATATACGCCTTCGGCGATTACCAATTATCAATTACCAATTACCAATTGGCGCGACAGTTTTATGGTATACGAGTGCATCCGTATTTGCAGTGGTAAAATTGAATTGACAAATCAGCGACAGTTGTCGACAACGTAGCCTTCGGTTTTAGGAATTTGGTCAACGAGCGATACCTTCGCTCTTTAGACACGTAATTAGATACCGGTATCTACTCGATAGGTATTTTCTTCACGTAGAAAACAGATGGAATATAAGGATCGCGATAACGATGTTGATAATTGGTAGAGGAAACGCTCGAAAAAAATAGTCGTATACGAAAACACGCGGTAAAACTGACGACGATCGAGTAATCGGAATTTTCCCCCGCACTTGCGATAATTTCGAAAGAAATTACGAAAAGTCGAAGAAATGTAGCGGACAAACTCGACGCACAAACGCACGTTGCCCAACAACCGACACCAAACGACGACTGATCGACTCTTACTCTCGCCTCTCGGACTGTCGACTAGCGAGTTAGGTTGGGACCGTTGGGTGGCGCGTGCCGCGTGGCATGGCGCGCAGCGAACGGGTAACCGTACGCGGCCCACCGCCTTGCCACCGAAGCTACATTACCTATACTACAATCGTACCACACCACACCGCACCGCACCCTATCACCAGACCGCGACATCCGCGAAAGTGGCAGCATGACGGAGAAAATAAGAAGCGCCGCGCCAAGTCGGCACACGACAAAGCACGTGAGATTCGCCAAACGGAACAGCCGGTGACTGGCGAGTCGTAGTCATCACTTGTCCACTCGTCGATTCGTCATTTATCACTCGGACGGCACGGCGCGGCGCGGCGCGGTCCTAATTGTCAAGCGCCAGCGCCATAACGCGCTGCAGCGCAGCAGTCCAAATGATGACCATTCACCATGTTCAACGGAGAGACGTGTCAGAAATTCAGAATGTGATATGATCGGTACTGGAAAACCGTAACCATAACCGATAACCCTCAACTGTTACTTTTCATAACCATAAGCGTAACGCATATCCAGAAACTTACAGAGCTGTATACCCTAAACGATCCAAATCCGATTCAGATCCGTTACTTTTTCATCGTAGCCCAGCCCCAGAACCCAACCCGGCATCGAACCTTCATTCTTTCAATCGGTTTTGGGTTTGGCCCTTTTCCAAGGTTGATCAGAATCGTCAAAAAATCGACACACACGCGATTCCATTTCTCGGCCATTTTGAGAAAACATTTCTCCGTTAACTTTTCACCGCGCCTAAGCGGACACCGCGCCGGAAAGTTATGAATTTGTGTAGATAGCGCTCGACGCAGCTTTATGTCCACCCCGCAGTACACATTCGACAAATATTAAGTAGGCTTCTCGGACCAAACCGGACTCGGTCAGAATTTTTTTCACAATATTACAAGTCCGTATAGGGATGGCCTTGCTGTGTGCCCTAAACGGACGTGACTTTCGTCAGCTTAGTCCAAAATGTCCTCTTAGTAAGGTCCTACGCCGGTCAACGTCCGCCTTTCTTCCAGTTTACCAACGCGCACGCACCTATCCTGTTTCCTTTCGTGGCACCGAGCCACTGACGCACATGGGTCGAAAGTACTCGGCCAATTTTTCTGTGCAGTCTGGTGCAGTTTAGCTTACCTATCGATTTTTCTTATTCGCGAAGTAGAAAGCTAGACAGTAGACACCGAACACTAAAAGGCTAGACGCCCTTTGCTGCCATGCCACGCTCCAACTTTCTTTCGCACAAAACTCGGCAGTATACCGTACACTATTCGATACCTGCTTACTGGTAAGTTAATTCGTTTTCATACTTACGTAGGTACGAAGTAATTAGGTATGGACTACGATACACCGACACGTGCTAAGCCTATTTCGCGAAGCTAAGCTTCGGCATTTCAATCTGTAGCTTACTGTACGTAGGCCTAGGGTTTGTAGCGTGGTACGATACACCTTGATAATACCGATGTCACCGGAAAAATTATCGCCGTTCGGTTTTTCTTTTCGTCGGTCGTTTAGTTTTATAAGGTTGTGAAACGCTATTCGGCTGTTTCGCATCTGCGAATAATTTATCGCTTCACTTAGCTCGGCAATTTTACTCCAATCAATCGAAAACTTGATTTTTTTTTCTTTATCGAAAGCTCGAGTTTATAACGAGCGCTCGCGGAGTTTGCGTATACTTTACTTTTCCCTCATTAAGTCGAATAAAAAAAACTAGCGGCGCGACGCGCCGATAATAATGAAAACGACTCGCTTCCTGTCCTACCATCTTCAGCCGTTCGCTTTGTCGTTTGCACTCGAGAGAAAAAGAATATTCGGTGTCGCTCGCGTCGTGAATAGGCATATACGGAGCTACGGACTATTTATACTTTAAAATATTACCTATTATGCGCGGTATTACGGACCTCGGACGAACAAACCAGCCAATGATGGAGAAAGAAAAAAAAAGGACGATCCGAAGCTCGCTCAGCTCAAAAACGAACGCCAGCGTAATTTCAAAAAAATCTCCGCAGACCTAGAGCATATTTCAATGCGGCAGCGTTAGCAGCAAATGCCGCGCCACGCCGTCCTGACGGCACCATCTCGGAGAATACCTATTACGAATACGAGTCTACGTACATTGGCGGGAAGATGGCGACGATGCGAAGAAGAGGGAAAAAAAATTGTATTTAGCATTTTAATTGGTTTCCTCGCGGCGAAATACGAAATGCCGGCGAAGGCGAACAATAAACGTCTCCGTCGCAACGTCGCGTCGCTCGTCGTCTTTATAGCAGCAAAAAGTTACCCGTCGAAAACTCGTAAATACGTACCAAATACCTACTTAAAGTTGTACTCGCGGTGCTGCGACTACCCTGCCACAATTGCACGCCATTTACATCTACGAGTAGATAGAAAATATTTTCACTCGACGACGATTCGACTCGGACACAGTCGATACGCGGCACGGCGCCATCTCGTCTACGCCTACCCGCCGTCAACTAACGCAAGTACCTACGGAGTACTCGTTCAAAATTAACAAAAAATCGCCGACGGCTGTCGGCGTTTATCTTTACAACGGTACCACTCGCATATGCGAGAGATAACTTTACATCGCTCGCGCCACATCGCACCCCACCCCACCGCACCGCGTCGCGTCGCGTTGACGTTGACCTATACAAAAATGCGCCGGCACGCTGGGGCGCGAGCGGCGCGGCGCCGTGTAGCACCGCCGTTGTTGGTAAGGGCGAGCGAGTAAAACGATGGTAAAAGTTTAGCTTTCTATTTCATTTCCTTCTTTCCTCTCTCGCTCTCTTTCTCCTTTTTTTGTTTTCCTTTCGAAGGATCTCGCCACCCCCTTCGTGACTGTGGCCGTCGCCGCAGGCACTCGCAACAGCGATAAGTATGCCTACTCGAGTAATGGTAAAACTTTTGCTCGACCAATTTGGCTAGAAGGCTGCTTTCTTCGCGAAACGCGGAGCGAAAATAGCTTTTCCCAAACTTATTTCTGGCCTCGCGCATTTTGCGAGTTGAAAATTTCGCTTTTTTCCGTACCGGACCGGCCCGGACCGGACCCGTTCACTCTACGATGAGGCATGCCGCACCACGCACTAGCTATATACCTACTCGAGTCCTCTCAAATGGCACCCTCTCGTATCATATCACCGAGACATCAGTCGTCACGTCCGCGGTACACTGGGTAAAATTCACCCCGAGTACGTCGTCGTACAGATACAGCAAACTGAATACGCGTCGGTGCATCGGCAAGCGAGACGAATTTGCGAAATATCGGTCACAGATGAGCGCACCATGTTTCCAAGAATTTCAACTTTTAAGAGTTATCTACGCAGAAAAACTTGTCGATAATCGTTAGTCACGATGGTCGGTGTTCAACCGCTTACTGGTCACTACCGGCTGCTTGTTTTTTCCAAGGTTGGTAACGTTGCGCCGGAATTTTCTCAATTTCGCGTTCGCAATAAACAGTATGGCGAGAAAAGCGATTTGAAATTCTTTTTGCGTAGGGAATATGCCAGGCAACGAGTAAATTACGGTATGGCCGAGCATGTTGCGAACGAGCATATTCGGGCAGGCACTCGTACACTTTTGCGGCGCTGTTCTACGAGTATTCTTCAATTTTTCGTCTCGTAGCGTGCACGTGCTTCGTCGACCAGTTCTCTCTCTTGGGAAACAGTCGAAAGAAAACGACTACCGTAGCGGTCTCTATAGGGCAACTTTTGCTCGCGCCTAGTCAGCCATCGTGCGAAAGTTTGCTGTCGCGCTATCTGTATTCACCCTGAAACACCGAACACGGAAACGCTGAGCGGCGCGACGGTCGACGTATCCGCGTATACTTGCAGCTTGCACCAAGTTCAAGTTGCAGACAGCAGATGCTTAGCAAATAGTGCACTTTGGATCGAGCGGTCTTGTCTCTGTTTCGTGTTCTCGAAGCGATCAAAGTATTGCTCGGACTCGATTTCGTTAGCGTAGGGTAATTTCGTTACGAGGGAGACTCGAAAGAGCGCGTACGCGGTCACCGACTGCGGCAGATTACCAAATTCCGATTCTTCGGCACATCCGTTGGGACTGCACAGCGGTGCAGTGTGCAGTGTGCACACTGCACACGCTGCAACACAGTAACCGAAGCCGAGATCCACGTCCGTGCTATCGACGGATTCGCCGTTCGGCCATTCGGCACGCTACACCTACCTCCGTGTACATCGAGCATTGTACGATGTACACGCGATACGTTGTTACTTTTGTTACATACACCGCTGCACCAAACCACCGTTCGGCGTTCTCGCGGGGGCCGTGGACCACCTCGAGCCGTGGTAACGGCGCGGCGCGGCGTGGCGTTCCTTTATATGCAACTTTTTCGTCGAGTTGTACTTTCGTAATACTCGTACACGCGCAAATGCCGACGTCTCGCGTCTGTATGTTTACGCAAAAACTAAAGATCACGACGCGAATAGAAATAGGTACTCGCGACGGGAATGAAATTTTCTCGTTTACAGTCGACGAACGCTCGTAAGTTAATGCGCAACTAGGTAGTAAGAAGCGGATACGCTACACCTATTCGATCCCCCTTAAGGGTCCTTTCGTTGAGCCGCGCTTCGCCTTAACTCGGTTATTTTTCTCGTTTTTATTTCGTCTCGAGCCCGTAATTTTGCAAGCTCGTTACGTCGTACACGCGGATTAAGTACTTAATCAGCTAAGTATACGGAGTACAAAGGCAGCTCAGCTCGATGGCGCAGGGTAAAAAATGAATTTCGGCGTCTCACCTGAAAATTTCGGCCATCGATCTCTATTTTGTAGACGCCAAAAACGTTGTAATTTTCGAGTAATTTTGCTCGGCTTTCTTTACAAACTTTATACGACCGATACTTTATCATCAATTTCTAATAAACCTATAGATATACTAGGTACGTCTATGTACCTGTGGGAGTGTGAGGGCGCAGCGCAGCGCAGCGCGACGTAGCTCTTCTACGTGCTGCATTATTAAAGCACTTTTCAAAATTGACCGTTAAAAAAAAGATGGCCTACTAAGCGTGCCGTTAACCTCGCGTCTCCCGTTTCATTCTATGTATTTACTCGCGAAATTGAATTTTCGAATTACATACGAGCGCGTTGCGCATCCTCGAACGTGTACGATAGGTACCCGGTGATGATCAATCACGAGCACGAGGGGTAGTTTTTGTTCACGATTTTCAATCGGAGTAGAAAATAACGCGATAAAATCAGAGTTGGCGACTTTTTTCACGACCGACGCCAAAAGCGAATTCGTCGCATCGACAGAAAATTCCGAAGAAAAATGTGGAAAATAGATGAAATCTAGATAGGTAATTACACCGCCACGCCATGTCATTCAACCTCGCCGTACAAAAAGTTGATTGTCAACTGAATATTTACACGGAGTGATAATATAAATCTGGAGCTCGCTTTTCACCCCCAAATACGTTTACACGTAGTTAAATAGAGGTAAATGGAATCTTTTTCTCTAAAACCGCGTGTACCCGCGTGTACCGGCGCGTACTCGCGTATTCCAAATTAGAAACTAATCGTTCGATTTATGCAAATCGAACTCGTCGCTTTAAGAATACGAAGAAAAGAGTGAACCGTGCATCGCGAATGCGATAACATTGCGGGTAGCGAAGGGTTGTGATGTACTGCTTACTGCTCGGCGCTTCCAGAGACGGAGAGAAAGCGAATGTAAATTAGCTTTTTAACGGGCTTAAAAAAACAACAAAGTAATAGCTCGAGTAACGCGTTTTTATTGTCGTTTTTATTTTTTATATCGATTTCGCCATCCTTTTTTACGCGAGTTTTTTTCGCTTCTCATTTTCTTTGTTCCGCCGCGCGGCAATTACGAGAGATTTTTTGGCATAAACTGCAAACTATACGACAGTTGTTTTCCACTCGGCCAGAGAAATGAGATGAAAAAATGGCGACGATTTCGTATCGTACTCGGACGGCTGAAGCAGCCGTCGTATATTCTCTCGTGTTTCGTACCATACAACGTACTTAGGGACGCGTATATCATACGTCGAGTTAACCGACAACGATGCGTACAGTCCGGCCGAGCGGATGGCGCAGGCTGAGGCAGCTGACGTGACAAGCGCAAACTTTCGCGACGGATGGACGGATTTACTCGTATAACGATTTTCAAAAGAAGATAGCCCTACGTAGGTAAGGCACTTTTAGTTTTAACGACTAACGAAACAATACAGATACTTAGGTGTACGTGTACGTGTAGGTGTACGTACGGAAGGGAAAAAACTTGGCCGACTCGAGCAAGTTTTTCTCTGTTTTGCCGAAATATCGTAACGTACTGCAGCAGCGCAGCCTTCCACGCAACAGGATACCAAATCGGCAAATCGCACTTACAAGTTGAACCAGTCAGTCGCAATCCGCGGGTACGCCGAATAGGCTATAGGAACGCGATAATACCTACGCTTTAAGACGCCTAAATAGCCCTATAAGTACACCTCGCATGTACGCGTATAGGATGAAGAGCTGAATTGTAGTTTTCCAAACCGAAATCTGCGCTGCAGCCACGTTGCGTCGCGATGTGCGATACTAACATCAGCATCACGTACCCGATTCAGCACCGCTGATAAGGGTTTTTATAGCGGCGGAATCTACAGCAGGCTCGCGTCTCCGCGTCTTTAAGAAACCAATTAGTTCGTTTGCCAAATTTAGATACGCGATTACACAAACTGGAATTGCAACGCGCGCGTGAAAACGATCTCATCCGCCTTAATTCTAATTCGCAAATATAGGCGATGGCGATAGCGATGTTCGTACGTGAAAGTGGAATCTCGTACGCGAAATGCGAATTACGCTAATTACGATATAATATTTTCATTCGCTTTTTCAGAATCGCGACTCAGGTCGCGACCGCGACTCCAAAAACACCCGAGATTTAACATCGGAATCGACCACCACCGCCCGCTTAGGCTACTGGCTAGTGGCTACTCATATCGCTTCGGCGTTATTCCGAAAGATGAACCAAATCGAGGAACCGCACGTTCTAATGATTCGGCTCGACTTTTGACTCGACCAGCACCGGTCGGCAACCTGTCAGTAGCTCGGCGTTATTTTTCATTCCATTCGAACAACGAGTAAAGCTGCCGCAGCGACGTCGCAATTCGCGCGTAGTCTCCGATTGCGACCAGCTGAGAGGGCGACGCGAGAGCGCGAGCGAAAAGCGCCACGTATTATCCATTAGCACGGCCGTATCCGTCTACTTGTACTCTTAAACGAGCGTATACGTAGGCCCGGGTTACGTAAAATACCTATCTACCCGAGAAGAGCGGAGGAGACAACTTTACCGAGTTAAATTACAGGGCATCGGGCGCGCGAAACTCGTTTTATATTCCTCCCTCGTAAGCCCTTTCGATGTGGTTTTAAAATCATCCCTAAACGTTAATCCCTCTACATTACGTTACTCCTTCCTTTCGTCCCGTACCTACTACCCGTTGTTCGCGATATTCGCGCAAAATTTGCGCCACCATTACCACCATTGTCATTTCGATGACGAGGACTGCGCTGCCGAGCTTTCGAAAATTTCTTCTTTTTACTTTCTATTAATTTTTAAATAAAAATTTTCGCCTTTGACCAGGCTGAAAACCTTTCGCAGTTATCGTAGAATTTCGTAACGACGAAATAAATGCGAGTCTCTCGTTCCCTCTCATCGTCTCTCCTTCGTTTCATTCTCTCTTCTTTCTTTTTTTTTTTGGAATATTTCCAAAATAAACACCCTCGGTGCCCTACTCCCGTTTTATCGAGCATACGAACACGTAACATGACACGAACCAAGTTCAGTCCGTTCTTATCATCTTTCACATCCTAGACTCGCACTACGTCAACTTTTCGTCCTTGTTTCACCCGAGGTACATGTTTCTAGCGTATACCCGCGAATAGGACTCGCGAATTTTGGAAACGTAAACAATTTTGAAATACTTTCCACCGATGAAAAAACTTGAACGACGATATCGCCTATCGGGTAAAAAATCCTTCGAACGAATAAAATACTCGGATAAAATTGGCATTCGTCATTCGACCTAGTTACCACCAGAAACGACCTCTTATAGGAAATATTTGAGAAGCAACAGTCGAAAATACGCGTAAGGAGATACCTACGTTATAGTTTTTCAAAGATGAAAGCGCTTAAGCGTCTCGACCCTCACTTTTACTAGCTCTCTCACGCACTCTTGTAAACGGACTAACGCGCCGAAAAAATTACCCGCTCGTTATTCGAGCTTCGAATACACTTTTTATAGATAGAAAGTTTCCGAAAACAGTTTTCAGGCGAGTGTAATTATAGCGACGAATTTGCATTTGAAAACGGAAGAAAGAAAAAGGCAAATCATCTAAAACGAAGTAAGTCCGAGTAGGTACGAGTACGAGCGATGGCCCATAAATAATTTTAATTGACAGTCGCGAGAATCCTATCAACGAACCCGAGTCCGTAAATTATACGCTCCGAGGACCACCTTTTTTTTTGCCGTTACATAACGCGATTGGAAAGAGTTTCAGATTCGAAATAAGACGAGGCACTCGAATTCGAAACCCTACAATACTTTCCAAGTCTGGCCACCCCGTCGAGTAAATTAAAATACGAAAGCTCGTTTCAATTTTGTAGTACGTACTGCGTACTAGTACTTGACGAAATCACTTGGCATATGCGCCGGGTATCCGTATCCGTTATCCATCTATCCTTTTTAATCGTAAGTATTTCGAGACACCGTCGAGTCCAAATTACGAGTAGGTATATCCATCCGTAAAGCGTATCATTGTATTACTACGAGTAACGGGCATGGGCATGGGCACTACAGCGAGTAAGTATATACTTAAATACGACACGCGGGTCGCGGTATTTCTTGCAAGTGAGCGAGGGGGAGAGGTTGGCAAAGGCACCCATTTACGTTAGTTTCTGCCTATACGCAAAAGCACGTACGCCGTGGGTGGAGGGGGGTACACAACACCGTTGCTGCGGCAAAGGAGAAATGAAGCGAGGAAAAATTTATTCAAACGTACAAACTTTTTACTTTCAATTACGAGTATACTCGAAGCTAAGCCGCGGCGGTGGACGTGGGAGCGCGGTGATTCAGGCACACTCGCGGGCGAACGAAGATTAATAACCCGAAAAAGCGTGTAATTTCAGACAATACAAATGCCGTTCGGGAGAGACGTCGACGACGATTTCTATTCGCTTCTCGGCACAATCGAAAAGCGAAAAGGAATGGCACGACAGAGCGAGACACGGAGACATCATCTTTGTAATTCCGAATGAATCGGCTCGGGCGTGAAGTGCGGTGCAACGCGGAACAGCGCGTGCCATTTATTGAAAAGTGCAAATATTGGCGGCACGGTGAGGAGCGCGAAGAGACTGATTGGCGAGTGCCGAGTGCCGAGTGCCGAGTACCGAGTACGAGCGGTAACACAAAAAAGGCCAACATTTTCAAAAAAATGCGCGCGTTAATTAAACGGAAAAGAAAAAAGATGAGCGACGGCGGCGAAGAAAGAAAATCGTCGATTCGACGTCCGACCGAGTTTGTTTAGTCGAATGAAAAGTACGCAAAAGAAAGCGAGCGAGTGGGAAAGATAGAAAGAGAGAGCGAAAGAGCGCATTTCGATTTCATTCCAAGTTCCGTCGAATAAAAGAAGAAATCGCGCGTCGAATGCAGCCCTCTTCGTTCTGTCTCGCTAGGTAGGTACCTACAGCGTCTCGATAAATATATATAGATGTTTAAGGTCAAAGTGGCTTCATTTTGTATATACCTCAAAATGG
>FIZU01024238.1:0-16020 GCA_900064475.1 Pseudococcus longispinus
TCATGAAAAGTGCAAATCGTGAATTGAAAAGTTCAAAAAGTGAAAAGTGAAAAGTAGTGAAAAGTACCTTTTTTTGAGATTTTTCGAATAAATACCTACCCAAGAAAACCCCCAAGAAGTTTTTTTATTGCTCAAAACTACCGCAAAAAACCAAAAATATTAAAATATTAAAACTTAATCGTTATCATCAAAAAATCGGTAAAATTTACGTGAAAATGGCCAAAATCGTTGAAAATTTCTTAAAAATTGTTCGAATTCTTCTAGAAATAATTCGGAATATGAAAAAAATTGACGAAAAATCATGAAAATTGCCCAAATATGAAATTATTGTAAAAATGGCAAAAAAATCATGAAAACTGTTGAAAATCTCTTAGAATTTCCCAAGAAACAATATGAAAAAAAATTGAAAAAAATCATGAAAATCGTCCAAAATTTCGTAAAAACATTGCACAACTTTAAAATCCAAATATCACACCGTACTGAACTGACTAACGCAAAAATCAGGCGTACCATCGTTCTCAGCGCCAAAAATTAATGTCAATTGATATGTCACATCGGTTTGTAAACATTGAAAAGTATAACTTTTCACTTTTCATGAAAAGTAAACACACTTTTCATTTCACAACTTTTCATGGAAGATCACTAGTGACTTTATAGTAGCTTTTGGTTACTTTTTCGTTCAAAAGTCACTTAAAGTACTTTTTTCGTTTTTTCCCTGTTGAAAAAACCCATTTCTCCTATTTTATCTGTCTGAGATAAAAAATCAAATTTTACTTAAAATTGAAAGCAGCTAGAGAGATAAAAAATTTTAATGGAAAAAATGTTGAAAACTAATTTTTTTTTCTGACCAAACTCGTCACTCGTTGAATCAGTTGAATCAGTGGCATATTTAGGAGAATTATGTGTTTTTTTGATTTTTAGAAATTTCAGGTTTTGAACATTTTTTTTTGTGAAAAAATGTTCGCTCAGGTTAAATGAATTACTCGATTATAATTTGGCCATTTTGGGTATTTCTGCAAAAACCTATCTAAATTATTTTTATTGAGGGGGGGAGAGGTGGTGTAAATGATAACCTTGAAACTTGTAAACCTACCGAAGATGTTACAAAATTCTGGAAAAAAAGGTTGAAATTTGATTTGGAAATTTTATTAGACACCTCCACTAAAAAATTGCTAAAAAGTAGTAAAAAAGTAGTGATTTTGGAGAAAATTCCTGTAGACACCGTGCTATTACCTAATCGCTGACTTATTATTAGTTATTTCATTCTTTTTACTTTAAAATGTTGTAAAATTTTTGAGAGTAAAGAATTCTGAAATAAAAACCAAATATTTTATAAAATATTTTTTGTATGGTTGGATGAGGAGGGGGGAGGTACTTGCAATTTTAGCTGGTAAACTCTATTTTTTGAAAATTTGGGTCACAATTCGGTCACTATTTTCCTGAACAAGGGTCACTAACGTCACTAAAAAAGTTGAAAATTTCGCTATCATGCCTGCATGATTTTAATACTTCGAAAATCGTAATTTCTTTGACAATAAAATTTTACTAGAATTTAGAGTATTTTATAATTTTTGAAACTCGAGAAATATAAGGGGATAAATTTTGGTTAAAGGAAGAGAGAGAGAGCAATTTTCTCCGTATTTTTTGAAATCTAGGTATGTACTTACAAAATTTTAGAAATATCTCGTCTCAATAAAAAATAGAACTTGAGAAGAAAATATGGGAAGCGAAAAGAAGGCAGGAGTGGCAGCTTCAATTCTAGGATTTTTTCTTGTGGGATGATATCAGTTATACAGGGTGGCTCACAAAGAAGGTCGTTGGTTCTGAGAATGAAAAAAAAACTTTGACTTCAAAAATCTCAAAAATTAAGGCAATTTGAAAAAAATAATCGCTGTAGATAAAAAGAAAATTTCAAGCTCTATAATTTTGATTCTTAGCATTTTTTTCGTAAAACCCTTAGTTTGGTCAGAAAATCCATGTTTATGGAAATTTTTTTCTTCATTTTCAAAACCATCGACTTTGTATGAGCTAAATTTCCTATAAATATGGATTTTCTGCCTAAACGAAGGGTCCAACGGAAAAAATGTTGAGATTTGAGAATCAAAATTGTAGAGCTTGGAATTCTCTTTCTCCTTCTTATTGATAGTTTTTTCTCAGGAGGCTTAGTTTTCGAGATTTTTGAAGTCAAAGCTTTTGAGATGTTTGCAAAGTTTTTTTTTTTTTTTTTGAAATTACCAATTTCATATATTTCACATAAACATGAATTTTCTGGCTAAACTAAGGGTGCTACGAAAAAAATGCAAGGGTTGGAAATTGTAGAGCTTAAAATTCTCTTACTCCTACGAGCTATTGATTTTTTTCTAGGACGCTTAATTTTCGAGTAGTTTGCAGTCAGAGTTGTTTTTTTTTCATTTTCAAAATCATCGACCTTTTTATGTTACCATCCCTTATTCATGATTTTCGCATTCGGTGACGAACTGAAGTTGGTTAGAAGGGGAGAGGGGGAGCTAAAAATTTTATAGTTTTGACTCCGGTAGATTTTTTTCGGATTTTCCAATTAAACGTGCAACTTTTCCCACCCAAAATCAGTGAAGAGCAGAATTATTTACAAAAAAAAATCATCAAAATCACGATTTGAATCATTGAGGTGAATGATTTTAAATGTGATGATTAGAATCATTTGGGCAAAGATGATTTTAAATTTTTATGAGAAAAAAATCATCAAAATCAAATCATGTTTTTACAGAAGACTCTATAGGTACCTACCTAATATTGTGAGTAAACAACCATGATTTTAATTTTAATCGCTTTTCTTCGGGTTGAAATGTGCTTAACATCACGATATAAATTATTGAAGCGAGTTAAAGCTGCCAAATTGAGAAGAAAACTGGGATTGTTTGAAGCTCCAAACTTCAGAATTACGAATATGTCAAACTTCCAAGATTTTTTTGTAATCAATGATTTTCACGAATCCTGATTTTTTTATAGTGAAAAAAAGTAATGCTTTTATATCATACTTACTTAATTTTAAATAATTTTTTATGAAATAATTTTCATGATTTTCAAAAATCTTGAAAATTATTCCCTAATTTGGCTTTAAAATCAATTTTTCATTCAAATTCCTCTCTAGGCTTCAGTGTGGGGGGGGGGGGATTCCACCGCAAGTCTTCGTCCACTGAAGCCTGTCTTGTGGAGGAGCGGAGTGAGACCACCTGCTAGTAGTTCGTGACCTTTTTTTGTGATGTATTTCATTAACCCCCCCCCCATTCCCAAAAAAAAAAATTTATACCGATTAAAATTTTTCAAAATTTTCATTTCTTTCTCAAAAAAATTGTGTTTCGACATTTTAAATGGAAAGTCCTAATTCTTATACACTGCCCAAGCCAACTGCTACTTTAGCTTCGAACCTCTTTCAGTCTTTCAAAATAGTCACTTTCCTAAAAATATCTCAAACTTCTACTTTTTTTCAAATTTCAATCTATTTTTTCTGAATTTAAAAATCATTTGCGCAACAATAAATTTTTTTCGAAAACTCACTACTTTTTAATCGTCAATAATGAATCTGAAATCTGGCAAAACTGTAGAAAAGAGGTCGGAATTTCGACAAATGAAGTGGGAACTTTGGAAAAATGGGGGTCAATTTGAAAAAAATAATAGGTAATCACTGAAACTCCAGCTAAACTTCTTTTTTTTTTGTCAATTTTAGATTGTATATTTTTCGAAAAAATTCCTGAGCCTTCATTTGATCTTCAACTGATGATTTTTGATCAAACTTGATCATCAAAAATACCAAACTGAAATTTAAATCACTGTGTAAAAAATATCCTATATATTTTTTTCAAAAAATAATCAACACGTAGTAAAAAATATTGGTAAATTAAAAAATTCACACCACCTCTTCCTCCGTCTTCTTCTTTTTAAATTTCAACCCGCTACCGAACTCATTATTGTCAACTCTATTCGTCGTTTTCCTCTTCTTTGGAAGTTCCTTGTTGAACGAAAGCTTATTACTCGGTCGTTCGTCATTTTTAATTTTTCTGAAACACAGCAAACGAAAATTTCGTTTAGTCATTGGTGTTTTAAAGTTAACCGCATCGCAGCATGGCGGAACTGGATATAGGTACCATTTATAAAATCAAAGTCGAAATTAAACACACGTTAAAATTTACAAATACGTTAACAGTCCGCGCCTTTGGCGGCACCCAGACCTTAGAGCGTAGTCCTTTTACCTGTTGAAACAACACGGCGACGTACAAAGTAGACCACCCTTCGATAACTGACCGTTAACAAGAAGTGATGCGGCTATCGGCGAAGCATCTTACCAAAGGTTTCGCACATCCGCTAAAACGATTTGGTCAGCAACGATGATTAGACTTAATTATAAAGGGAGATACCGCATGATCCTGGACGAAATTATCTTTCGGGTAGTTATTATGTACTTTACAATTAATGACGTCGATGTTGAATTTATTTTACCGCGAAATGTAGATAGTAGGTACCACAGTCTCCGGACTAATCAAGGTCAGACTTTTGTCTGATGTTTAGCATGTCTTTTTCGATTGTTTGCACATCGCACGCAATTCCGAATTAATATCGTTTTGAAATGAAATTGAAAACTGGGCGATACATTAAGGGAATCTAAGCGGTAGCGATTACTTTCATTATAGAAAAATGAGATTAGGTTTGAAGATTGAAGATGTGGAAAGGTCAGTACGGTTTATTCAGTGAGCATTGAACGAGTCGTATATGGTGAGAATTCGTTTGTTTGAGAGTATTATTGTGGTAATGAGGAATTTATAGGATGGATATGATCAATGGTTACAAAAATTCAATTTCGAGAAGAAATGAATATCTGTGTAGAGTAATTCAACTGTATTTTGATAGATTGTAAACCATATTGCAAAAATAGAATCAAAATCCATTTTTTGTTGTGTATACTATGTATGCAGGGTGTTTCATAGTTTATGTCGCTTCTTCCATCCAGTGAATAGGCAATCCATTCTAAGGCCAAGTCTGATTGTTTACTTCCATTTGGAACTGAAGGAGCGTAAAAATGGGGATTTCGAAAGATGAGTAGAAAATTTCCCCTTTTTAGGCGAAACATTTATGAGCTGAGCTGAGATAGACATACACCATTAAATATTTGAGAGAAAAATGTGTAAAAAATTTGTCGATTTTTTAAACCAAAATTTCAAAAATTGATACACTTGCTGGTTACTGATAATCTCATTTTTTTAATCCAGAAAAATTACAAAGAAGCTCAGAAAATTTTTACAACAATAAAGCGTTGCGATTCATTTTTATTGTATTTGAATGAAAACATTATTTCTACAGCTTTCTCTAAATCAAAACCATGATTTCTTAACCCTTTCGATCCCGAAGCTGAACTAGCGCAAATCTTTTCAACCTCCTATCAGAAATAGTTTTATCGAAAATGGCCCAATTTCAAATCAGACCCAAGTGCATTCTCGACTAAACTAAAGCGTTTGTGAAATTTAAAATTTGATAGAAATGAATAAAATTTTTAGAGGAATGAAAAAAAACAACCAAAAAAAATAAAAATTGAAAACATTGATTTTTGAGTACCAATTTAAAAATCCAATTAATAAATGACGGAATAATTCTGTTAAGTTTTGAAAACGGAATAAGAATGAAATGTGCTTCACGTGAGTTTTTTTCAAAAAGTTGAATAATGGTTTCGAAAATCCATTATGAAAATTTAAAAAAAATTCAAAGTTGGCAAATCATAAATATTGAGAGAATGTGATCAATCTGGTGATATTTTGGGGCAATATCCCTCCATTGTTCGAATACATTGCCAAAAATGTCAAAAAAATATTTTGTTGTATCGAAAGTCAAAACTGTTCAATCATCTAAAATTCCAAATTCTCATTGAAAAAAAATTGGCAATGGGTGGTTTTTTTCAATGAAAATTTGGAGTTTTAGTTAATTGAAAAGTTTTGATTTTGGCTTTCGTTTGTATTATAGACCTTCAAAAATATGAAGATGGAAATGTTATTGAGGGGGGGGGGGTATGACATTATTACTCCGGATGTGCGATTTAAACCTAAAAATGATTGACTTCTGTATCCTGGTTCTAATATACTGAGTGAAAGGGGAAGAAATGATGATAATGCTTCACAAATACACATACATACATACAAACATGGAAGACTCAAGTCAAAATTTTAGAAATATAATTGGTTATCAAAATGAGTACATGTTTGTTGACCTATGGAATCCGTTTTGGAGATAATTTTGGGCTAAAACTTCAAAATGGTCATAAAAAAGTGAGAGACAAAAATCAAAATTTCTCAGAGTCATCAAGTGAGGTATCAGAATCTATGTTTTTTGAAAAGCAGTCTCAAATCGTGAGTTGAGCTTTACTCAAGACTAGATTATACTGGGTATTTGGTCATGCTAACTTTCAGATATTTTGTCTGAGATCAGACTTTTTGGATTTGAAAAAAAATTCAGAAATCACGCTGACTTTTAGAATTTTGTTAGTTAGTCTTTCAGTAATCAGGCTGACTTGGATATTTTGTGACACATTAGACTTTTTGGATTCGGTTTTGTCGGGCAACCGTTCAAAAATCATGCTGACTTTTAGATATTTTGTCAGAAATTAGACTTTTTGAAATTGAAAAATTTTAGAAAAATCATGCTGACTTTATACATTTTGTCAGACAGCCTTTCACTTGAATTTTTTTAAAAATTGTTCCAGTTTTAAAAAGTCAGACATAATATTAAACTTGATTAACCAACCTTTTTGAACTAGGAAAAATTTCATAGATTCTGACTATCCGGACTTGAGAAAACGTTTATAAGGTGAGCAGCTCATTATTCGAATCAGAAAAATTGAGGACTTGTTGAGATTTCCAGCCACTTTTTGGACTTGGAACATTTCAGAGTGATCAGTCTAACTTTTAGGTAATTTATTAGACAGAGGTTTACCTGCCTTTTAAACAATTTGTCAGACTTTTTTGGACTTGGAAAATTTCAACTTTGTGGATTTGAAAAAATTCAAGAAAATTCAAATCAGACATTTTGCTAGACGGCTAAACCCAATGCTGACTTTTAGACATTTTGTCGGACTTTTTTGAATTTGAAAAAATTTTCTGATTTCTACTGATTTTTTATGCTTGGAATTGGATTTCGAAAATTTTTCAAAAAAATTCCATTACGAAATTCGCTTACGAAAATCCGTTACAATGAATTTTAGATATTGTGTCTGACTTTTTTGAACTTGGAAAATTTTTCAAAATTCAAATGACTTTTTGAGCTTGGAAAATTTTAAGACAATTTTAAATATCACGACTTTATGGACTTGAAAAATTCATTGGCGAGAACTTTTTTAATTGAGCATTTTAATATGATGAATATTTTTTCAAAATTTTAAACGAAGCTACATTTTTTTCGCCAAACCTGCCACTCCTTGAATCAATTAAATCAATGGCATATTTAAGGGGGTTCAGTGGGTTTGAGCTCCCTTCACGACTGGAGTACTGGAAAAAATTATGCAATTTCAGTTTTTAAATGATTTTTTCTGCAAAAAATGTCGTCTTTGCTTCGCTCTGCAGGCAGAATACATTAGAAATAGGTATCTTTTCTAGTTCAATTCGGCTTAACATGTTTCAAGGAGGACTGGAGGAGTTGTTAATTTTTAGTATCTTTAGTTGGCATTTTCAGTGATTCTGCTTCACCCCTCCCCAAATCTTTTTGGTTCGTCCTTGATAATAAAAACGGCAAAATTTCACAAAATTTCAACATTTTCATGTGAATTTTCACGCAGTTTTTATTTCAATTACTTTTTTTCAATATTATACAATGTTTAAATAATCAATTTTTTTTTACTTATGACCTCATTAATTTGAATCGAATGTGTGAAAAGTTTTTTCATTTTTGAAGAATTTTTCCAACTATAATGAAAACAAAAGTATAACTAGTTCTCTCCCCAAATTTCATCTATATTATGGAAAAATTATACCAGCAATATCATCATCGATGGATTTTTCCGTTAGAAATCTTATTCCGGCGACTCTCGACTTCCCAAACCCTATAGACAATATTCCTCAACGACTACGTTCCGAATTCGGATCGGTTAATTATTGAATTAAGTGTTTTAAATAAAGCGCGCTGAAAAGTGTGTAATGAGCGACCGTTTACGAAGGATAAATAACACTTTACCACCATTATAATAAACTTACGGCGAGAGTCGTCTAAGGGCGTAATTACCGATTTGATTCGTTCTTCACGGCGCAACTCGCTAATATAGCACGATAACTCTGTAGGTACAGATAGAGGTACCTGCATATCCAGGGTTACCCAACATTTCGTGTGGAAAACCATCCACTCGGTATTTATTTAGCACCGGAAAAGCGTGGTTATATTATATCGGATGGCCGATAAAAAGGAAACAGCACGTCTTTGTCAATTAAAAAATTCACGATGATCGAAATACCAGATACCTGACTTACTCGAATACATTGAAAACGGGGAATTAAACATCGTCACGATACAATGTTGCGCAACTGGCGTCGATTAATTTATTCGTCATCGAGGAAATATTATTAAGCCCGATATATAAATCGAACCGACGTAAAAATATGCAATTTATTGCATCGACCGAGTTATAATTTGAATTTAAATTACGGACTTTGACGTCGTACGGTCGAGGTGGTGAATGGCGGTGACGACTTATTACGAATACAATGTATTTTGTATAACGTCTTGAACGGATACCGGTGATTTTTCGCGAAGATAGCTGGGGAAACATTGTGTACTCCGGTGTATATATAGCCGTGATAACGACAATGATAATAATCGAAATAATAATTCACTTAATGATAAGAGTAATCATAATAAATGGTGCGCAATATAAGCGTAAAAAAACTCGAATCATGTTTTAATAAATTGGCCCGACCGAATGGGCGCTAATAATGCTGAAAAAGAGAAAAAAAATATAACGCACCCAAGGATACCGAGGCCCGGCTAAAATAATATGTAAATCGTTTTGACCTATTTCAGCTAGGTTTTTCAAAGTATCTAAATTTTTGTTTCGTTACGCGAAATAGGTTCGTGTAAAGCGCGTAAATGACCGTCAGCACGGTGAGAGGCCATTTTGGCCAATTTAACAAGTAAAAATGACAATACAAATTATCCATTTGATGTTTGTCGCGCGGGAGTTAACTGGCCCTTGGATGAAAGTGTGTAAACTGGTAATTGCCGCACCGATGCCTATGCCCTGTTCACGAGTCATGCGAAATTACCCGTGGGTTTGTTATCGATCGTGATTAAATATGAATTTTTTTTGTTCGACTCGAAATGACCATACGATAACGGGTTTTTAATTGTAGCTCGGTTTTGCTGGCGAAGTTTGCAGATTGGGTTCTGTGATAGTAATTTGCATACGTTTAAGTATATCGTTCAGATTATATCTATGTTTCGTTTTTTTGGTGTTTTTTTAATTTTTTTACGAAAAGTGTGGTGATTTTGAATTTGAAATCGTATAAAAAATTAGTTCATTTCAAAAGTAACTAAAAGTCATAATCTTGATTTAAAAGGTGAACAGATATCGCCAAATGGGTGGAAATCACATTTTTACATAAGAAATGGCATCACTTCGATTCAAAAGCCGTGCAAAAGATCAATAAATTTTGATCAAGTCATAAAAATTTGTTATTTTTTTCAGTAGAAATCTGAAAATATTTCCAAATTTGAAAAAAAACTGACGAAATGTTTAAAAATCAGCCTTAGATAAAAAACTGACGAAATTTGTAAGTCCAAAAATTTGAAATTTGTAAGTCCAAAAATTTGAAATTTTTCAAGTCCAAAAATTCATTTGAGATCTTAAAATTTTTTCAAGTCCAAAAAAGCCTGAAAGCCAGCGTAATATCTGAAATTTTCCAAATCCAAGAAGTCTGCTTGACAAAATATTGAAATGTGCCCTGATCACTAAAATCTTCTAAGTTGAAAAAGTTTGAAAGTCAGTATTATCTCTGAAAATTTTTCAAGTTCAAAATGTCTAAAAGTCAGCATTATCTTCAAAATTTTCCAAGTTCAAAAAGTCAATAAAAATTTGAAAATTTTTCCAAGCCAAAAAAAGTCTGACAAATGTCTGAAAGTCATCGTCAAAGAATTTCGTGACATAATTTCATGATGGAATTTCGTCTGGTTTTTCGCGAAATTACTCACAGCAAAAGTACATCCTATGCTACAATTTCAATTTCATCCCCTTCGATTTTTTAATAAAATTGCAATTTAAAAAAAAAAGTTGAATTTTTGAGTCGGATTGATCCAATAAAATGTTTGTCTGACAAAATATCTAAGAGTCGCTGCGATTTCTTTTTTTTTCAGATCAAAAAAATTATTTCAACGTCAAAAATTTTCGAACTTCAATAAAAAGTCAAGTGAAGTTCAAGGTCTGACAAAATGTCCAAAAGTCATATTCGGATAATTTTGTGACTGATTTTCAGATACATTCAATACAATTTCTGTGTCACAAAATGGCTGAAAGTCAGCGTGATTTCTGATTTGTTTACCAACTGCAACAATTTGTCTGAAATCTTAAAAATTTTCCAAGTCCAAACATAATAATTTCTGACAAAATGTCTGAATTTGAAACATCTAAAAGCCATCGAATCTAAATTTTCCCAAGTTCAAAAAAATCAACTACCCCTTCACAAAAATGTTCAAAGTTCAAAAAGTCTAATTTTCTGAAAATTTTCAAGTCTAAAAAAAGCCTAAAATCTGACAAAATGTGTAAAAGTCAGCATTATCTCTAAAATTTTCCAAGTGCAAAAAGTCGTTGGAAATCTGAAAAAATTTTTAAAATCCGAAAACTCTTATGTTTGAAAAAATGTTTAAAAATCGTTCAAATATTGGTTAAAATTGCGTAAAAAGATCGAAAAACGGTTGAAATTGCTTGAAAAGATGTTCAAAATAGCTTAAAAAATTTTGAAATGTAGTCAAAATTATTCAAAATGTAGCAAAAATCTGTCAGAGTATTTAAAAAATTGAACTGATTGTGTTATTTTCAACAAATTTTTACAACGTTGAAAAAATATACTTTTTTGATGTTTTAGGCAATTTCCACCGCTCTAAGAAATTTGGAAAAATTCATGGTGGTTCAAAATACATCTTTGAATGTGTGAGAATTTTTCCTAGAAATGCCTTCATTTTTGTGTGTTTTCTTACATGCTTTTTGGGAAAATTAACTCATTTTTTATGGAAAGTCTTCAATGTTTACGTTATTTTTACACGATTTTTGTTGGTTTTCGACAATTTTTTTGTATTTTACGCAATTTTTATCCCATTTTAAAAAATTTTTTGAAATATTTTATAAATTTTTAACAATGTTTTATCAATTTTTCGTGATTTTTCAAAAATTTGTATAAAAATTTCAACTTTTTTTATCAAAATTTGAAGAATTTGTCTCATTTTTTGAACAATTATAGCGTGATTTTGAACAATTTTATTAGGTATTATTTTATTGATTTTGACTTCATTTTAATAAAGTTTGCAAAAAACTTGAAACAACTTTTCTGGCCGTTTGAACAATTTTCATCGCATTTTCAAAGTTTTCTGCACTATTTCAAAAAATTCAATCTGTCTCGAGTAATTTTCAACAATTTTTATGGAAATTTCAACATTTTTTTCAAAATTTGTAAGATTTTTTTACAATACTTCAAGCAATTTAAACTCCCATTTTAAACAATTGTATTGTTCATTTCTCGAAGTACATATAATTGAACTTTGGCGATATTTTACCCAATTTTATTTTTCATAATTTCTAGGGCTAATAATTTTTATAAAATCTTTCCATCATTTAAAACAATTTTCAGGACATTAGTTGGAAAGTCATTAATGTTCTAGGAAGTAGAATTAGAAAAGTGCAGTAGCATAGCAAGAGAATAATTCTAGGAAGGGGGGGGGGGTCTTCGCGAAAAAAATAAAAGATTTCATGTGAAATTGAACAAAATATGCTTGTATTGCGCCCGAGCAAAGCGATAACGAAATTTTTTGCATAAAAAGGCGAAAAAAGACATTCAAAAACTGAAATTCCATCATTTTTTCAAACTTTTCAGTCGACAAGGAGGAAGTTCCAGACCACCTGGACCCGTCCCTTAAAAACACTACTAGTGAAAAGGAAAGGTCGACGAAATGGTTTGTATCGATAAATTGAAGGATGAACATGAATAATTTACGAATGTGACAAGGAAAAAACACAAATTTCTGGTTTTGTGTTCAGTATAAATTTTGATTTTTTTACAAAACACTTACATTCTTGAATTCATATAACTCATGACTTTTAACAAAAAAAAACTTTTAAAGCCAGTAGAGAAGTTTCATTTTAGGCAATATGATTCATTGCATTTTCATAGCCGGTCTCTCTCCTCCCCTCCCCAAAAACATTACTCTTCTGGCGACTAAATATACGTACGTGAATACATTTCAAAGAAAACCGGCGCTTAGAATCACACTTCAAAACGTTCATCACAAAAAGAGCAATTTTCCACCACATATATCGGATTAGTAACCGAAATTCTAAAACCTGCATTTAATTTCCCAACAATACCATCGCCAACGAACGCGTAAGCACGTCAAACTCATCGTAGAAAAGAGACGACTACTTCTACGACGACGACGCGCTAAACTAGCCCAAGGGGAGGTCGTCTCAACTTCGATTATAAAACTATAACAAACGCTTTTATGATTATTTATTAATAAAAATTATTCTCTATTGTGGGCAATGAATTCGATTCGTTTTTGCGGCGCGTTTTGTTTTTGTCTTATCCATATCTCGCCAGTACAATAGAGATGATAGTTATTGGCTGTATTGAACAATGCCGACGATAACAGCTTCTTGCCGGGAAGCTTCGCGTCCTTGTCCCGGCGCGTTTACGGTAGAAAATAAATTACCTTATAGAAAATATAATGTAATCGGGATTAGTCGTTTTGCTGGAGTCGTTTTTTCCATCAAGTTTCGTTATAAAATGTGTATCTATTTAAAGTACAAATACAGGATGTCTGATTTGACCGTTGAAATTTCAACGAAACTGGGTGTCCTAAGAAAATACGATAGATGAACGTGTTGCCTAATTCTAAAATTGTAGGGGTGAGATGGTTTCAAAGAAATGATGGTTCAATGCGTAGGTATGTTTTCAACCATGGGAATGGGCATTTGAGCAGTATCTTGAAAAAAAAACGAATTTCATTGTGATGATTTTTTGACCAGCTTCAAAATTGAAGGGGCTACGAACCCATGTTGCAACAAAAAGTTTTTTTTTTGCAATAAAAAGGATTTTGAAAACTGAACAATTTTTTTATGATTTTTTGTTCACGTAACTCCGGAATCATAAAAGGGTAAATAAGTAACGTTTAAAGTAAGTAAACGAATTTGACAAATTTTGAAAAAAATTTCTTCAGGATTGCTGAACGAAATTTGATGGAATTTCGAAAAAGCATGAAAAATAAGAAGGTTTCTTCATGGAATTTTTTAATTAATAAAAGTATTTTTATTTGAGAAAGGTCCTTGAATGACCCTAATCTTGGAATAAATCCAACTTACCTAATTTTTTGCAAAATTTCACAATTTTTTCCAATTCTGAACTTATGAGGGGGAGGGGGAGGAGTGAGAGTCACCCTCAATGTTCCCAATGCCTCTGGTCATTCCATATCAACGTGACCTAAAATTGAAATCACCCACCCTGATTTAATATCAATTTTTTCTGCAAGTTCCTCTCATAGGGTTGATAAGAGAACCACCCCAGCATCATTTTAACCTCCCCCCACACCCAATTTCTCAGGAAGCTGTGAGCTAGGATTTTGAAATTTTCACACAGTTGCGATTTTTTGCCGAGGTACCCTACTTTGGAACAGTATAAATCGAAATCCACTAAACTTGGAGTAAATCTGTTTAGGTAATTTAAAAGAGCATCAACAGGAGATCAGAAATCGTGCATGAAAAATTTTGAAAGTTCAAAGTTGAATTTTTTTTTCAAAAAGGTCAAATTTCAAATGTATAACTTTCTTAAGCTGCCGTTTAAAAATTTGTAAAAATTCAATCCGATACATTTTTTTATGCTACTCACAACTAATGAATAATGATGTTTGATCATCGGATCTAAATACCGTTAGGGGGTTCAAAAGCCCCAAATTTTGGCCCAGGTCCAAAAAAAAATTCAGGTCGTGTGGTATATCATTAGATATGTTTTCGATGGTGCTGATTACGAATATCGATTTATTTTTTTGATCCAACCCCTTGGTTTCCCACACTGAACCCCCTAATTTCAAAAAAAAAAGAAAAGTCATGTCGTACATCATTTGTTACGTTTTTAGGGTCACCGATCAAGTGATCAGTGATCACAAATATCGACTCAGTTTTTCATTACCACCCTCCTGTGTCCCGAAACCCCTCACGAGACCCAAAAATTTTGTAAAAAAAAAATCGAAAACATCGAGAAGCAAAAATTTAGGCTGTGTGGTATATCTATCGTTTAATATGTTTTCGATGGTGCTGATCATGACCATCAACGTAATATTTCGATCTGACCTCGTTCTTCCCCACACTAAACCTAATTTCGAAAAAAATGGAAAGTTACATACTCATGATTTATTAGATTTCAATAGATCTGCTTGAATTTACATGAAACTATGAGACACTACTTCGATTTAACGGAAAAAATTGATTAAGTTAGACTCAGTTGCCCTTTGTATACAGGGTGGCTCAAGATAAAAGACGCTGGTTTTGAAAATAAAAGAAAAAAGAACTGAAAAACACTTTGACGGCAAAAATCTCGAAAACTAAGCTCCTTAGAAAAATAGTCCAGTAAAACTAGACATTTTAGTCGTACTTTGGGGTAAAGATTTTTTTTCACAAAGTTGTTGGTAATGATGCTCTTAATAACATATATAAAATCCCCGAAATTTCGAGCCGTGCTTCTTCTCCTAAAATCCACATTTTTGTCCCCCAAAAGTGGTTTTTCACGTTTATCTTCGTTTCTAATCAAGTTATAGAAAAATACTTGGGATAAAAAATATGTAGAATTGAATTTCCCGCAAAAAATATGATTACCAATTTTTCGATATGAGCAACATAAACCTCAAAAAGTACATTCGAAGTTTGCGCATAGGACAATAGCTGAATGGCGCAGTAAAATTATGAAACGAACTTGAAAAAATTGCTACCAAAGATATTTTGATTTATTCAGCAAAAAAAGGTGTACTTTATTGCAAATAAAAATTCAGTTCGGTTCAAACCACCCATATAAGTGGCTTTTTTTGACGCCTCACCCCCTCAAAATACGTTTTTTGCATTTTTTTGATCAGAATTTAATTTTACGAGGAAAAACATATGAAAGTAAATTATTCTACATAAAATTTCCTATAATTTTATCCTCATACATTTTTTTGTACGAGCCATAGGAGTGGAGCTGTGGAGTCTTGAAGGTGACGCGGTGGGGAGTTTTACAAACGGAATGCACAGTTTTTCACGTTTGTCTTTGTTTCTAATCAAGCTACAGAAAAATATTGCGGATAAAAAATATGTAGAATTGAATTTCCAACAAAAAAGTGATTATCAATTTTTTGGTAGGAGTGATAGAAAACAGTCATGTGGTGAGTATCAACCAATCAAGTATGGTAGCTTTGTTCTATGGGCCAAATTTAAAAGTATTTTGTGAGGTTTCTACGTTGATTTTTTCCCTTTTTTCCAAAAGTACCCAAATTACGCCATTTAGTCTACAGTCCAAGTGGCAAAAAGTGCTCTAGAAATCGAATTTTTCACACCCATTTAGCCAAAGTTTGTGAAAAACGGTTTGGCACAATAGGGATCAGTTGAATTTCAAAGTTGCGCCCCCCCCACTAATTTCAAGTAAAAATGAACTCCCGTATAATTTTTCAAAAGTTACCTTGCGACCTATCAAAATGGGTTAAAATTTCGCTAGAAATTCAAAATTCACGATCAATTTTTTTTTTGAACATTTTTTGAGAATTTTGAGCTCTAATTTGAGACTTTTT
>FIZU01024260.1:0-27025 GCA_900064475.1 Pseudococcus longispinus
ACGTGAATTTTTGCATGCGCACTCGCGCGGTGATTCGTTGTCCTTGGCTGCAACCAAACATAGCTATGTACCATACATTACCCTACGCGTAGTTGATACAAACAGGTTGGACCTACGTGGTAACACTGCGTTGTGCTATGAAAACATGCATTGCGCGCGCATCCTTGGATGAAAGGGCAACTCATCATCAAACATCCTGAGCGAGTTAATAGAAGGGTGGTAAAAATTTCAGAAATTCTCTAACAATAATCGCTGAAATTGTCCACGTCCAAAGTCATCTAGGCTAACACAATTTCAACTTCGGAATGAAAAATCATAACGCAAAAATTTCCCTGGCCCCCAACAAAAGATATATCCATGTCAAAAAAATTGTAATTAAGTAATTTTGATTTTGAAAAATACTTCAAAATATGATATTTTGATAAAAAATCATACAAATATTGTGATATGTTGATTTTTCACATTTTTATGAACAGTAAGAATTTTTGAAATGGGACAGATATACACCAAAAATTGGCATTTAAGTGAAAATGTCAATCGCAAAATTTACACCAGTTTAAAAAAAAAAACGAAATCTGGTATAAGGTAACCTTTCTTTTTTACTCAAAACTTTTTGCAAAATTACAAACACCTTTCTATTGAAAAAACATATCCATTTTAAAATCATCAACCGCAACATTTCTGAGTAAAACACTCGCGTCAAGTCGTTCATCTCGAAGAGATCTCGATCATGTAGAGTCGATTTTTTTAATTCATAGCTCGGTGGAAAATTTTCTCAAAATATTCAACCTTGGAGATAGATCTAGTCTAGCTACTTAACGTCAACCGGGATGAATTATCTACAAATAATGATAAATTTCACGACACGACTTACAAATCAAACAAGAAATCTTTTCAGTACTTACGTCGCAAAATGAAAATATTTCAATTATGTACACAACTTTCGTCTCGAGTAAAATCCTGACAAAATGTACATACACATTCGTCGTAAACATCGCGTCGATCAAACAACCAACACCTATACCATTATTATTTTACAATAACCCTTCCTACCCTACATACATGTATAATGAAATGTGCAACTCGTTGCTATTTCATGATGGAAAATTGAAAAAAACAGAACGAAAAGTAAATGTAAAAGTACACAGGTAGGTACTTTGAAATTGAAATTGCAACGTACTAAAGGAAACTGCTTTTTTGAACGATTTCGTCAAATATTTACCATTATTAATTTTTCAAAATAACTTGTTCGCTTGAAATTTAGTATACAACAAATCTATCAGTCGTTAAAAACATATCCACATATTTTCAAAACGTTACATATGTTTTTAAGTACGAATAGACATCTACCAAAGTGCTGTAGACTGGCGACTATAGGTACTCGTATCTCGTGTTCTCTCGCACGTGTTATTTTTGCTTCCCAGCGTGACTACTTAATGTCGAAGCGAAGGTAAAACCGTTATAGATTCTCAATCCGTAAAACACGTACAGCGTGTATTTCCTTTCTCCTTTTTTTCAACATCGAAATTTCAAAATATCTTTATTAAACAAACAAGTATGTAGAATTTTCGACGAGTGATGAATGCTTATGATGATTCAAGAATACTATGGTTACTGTAATGTATTTAATCGCGGAGACGAGAAGTTAAAAAAAGCTTCACACGAGCATATTGGCTATTTTTAAATTTGAAGGACAGCTGCTTTGAAAATTTTACGAGATAACAATTTGTAAACACGAATTTTGAAATCACTGTTTCAGGAAAACCTAAAAAAAAAGTCTTGGACAAAATTAGGTACCTATTTCATTACACGAACAAAACTTTCAACCAGATACATTTTACGTGATCATTACTGTAGCCAAGATTTCATCAAAAAGGAGCATTGGTGTTCTTGTATTAGTAATCGGAATAAATGTGATATTGAAATGGTAAAGGGAGTAGTGTGATAGGGCTGCTTCAAGAATGATTTGACGAAAATTTCATGATTTCTGAATTAGTTCTGAGCCACCACGCCTCTTTCCCCTACCCACATGACAAAATAGTTGAAAAAATATTGTTAGAGTTGGAAAATGAGGAGGAAAATAGCGAATTATTCAAATTTGGAAAATTTTTCCTTCTGAGCCAGAAAATATAAATGAATTTTAAGTTGGAAGAATCAGGGAAAATTATACGTCTGTTGAAAATTTCATATTTGAGCCCCCCCCCCTTCATCGTAGTAATGCCAAACTTTGATTCGTCTTTGCTTTGATTTAATTCTCAATTTTCATCCTCACATTTGTAAGTTTCAACAGTCAAAAAAATCAAAAAAAAGAGGAAAATTGCCTAAATGCAGGGCTGGGCACACTCCGGGCAGAATTTGGAAGTTGAGTAATCAACTTCGGATTTCGTAAGTGTTCTAGATTTTGATTTTAATAATCGAAGTCCAAATTACTGATCCCTTGGGGCACTTTCGATTGTCCAAAATATTGCAAAAATAATTTAGGGAAGGTCGTAAAAATCATTAAAATTGCGTTTTAATTTTTGAACACGGTCTAAAAATCGTTTAATATAAATTATTGTAGAAAGTATTTCGATAATTTTCAAATTGTTAAAATTGCTTAATCTTTTTTTAATGTTCAAAAACCGTTTAAAATATCGAAGAAAAATGTAATCAATTTTTGTGACGTTTTAAAATTTAATACCCCATTTTTTTGAACAATTTCCATGAAAAAATATTTTTTCAATTTAGTATTCGAAACAACTTTTGTTATAATTTACACGATTTTAATCCACAAATCTTTATCAACTTTCATATAATTTTCAGCAAATTTCCTATTGATTTAAATAATTATGTAAACATTAAAACGTGCTCTCAAAACGAAGTAGAATGTGTAAATTTTAAATGGCAATTTCGTTCGTTCGACAAAATCTTCCAATAGCAAGTTGAAACATTCGTTCATCGACCCCACCTGACACAAGAAATTGGCTAAATTTCACTCAACAATTTAAGCGAAGTCGACTATAGCGAATTTAATTTCAGACGCGATATAATAAGGATATGACAGGAGAGATGTCAAAATCATATCCTCAGCAGAATTTGTCACCCAGAAATTCTTCTGTATCGCAATCGTAACAAACTAACTCAGAATGGTGACAAAATTAAATACTATGAGTAAGCCTGATAATTGATAACGATAATTTTCCACGTGCATTACATTACTTATCCGAAAACAATGCGTGGACGGAAATGTGGTCATTTGATGTTTATCAGTATTAAGTTTCGAGGTGAAGCTTACATTACGTTGTGTACGCATCGATGTAAAAATTATTAAAAAATTCATCTCTCGATATAACTTTCATTTTCAATTTCGTGCTGGTAAATGATAATGGGTTACTCGTATGAGTTCTCGTTGAGGATAATTAAAAGTTGATAATTTGTGATGGCCACTGGCACTGGACGACAGTAAATCACGCGTAATCGAATTAGATCGCATCGAAATAACAAATTAACGACACCAACGTTCTACAAACGTGTACCCTCTTCGAGTTAAACGATTCGTTTGGTGAAAAATTATTTATTCCTTTGAACCCGTAAATTAATATTGGTCGTGACGCAGTTCGCTCCTAGTAACGCGATACTTTATTCGTAGGGGCATTCATTTAAAGAGAAGAAACGACCTTCTCGAATTAATTCCATCTAGAGATTTTATAAGAACGTCGAATACTCGCGTAAGCAAATACAAATTTGGAATACGAATAAAAATCATTTGGAAGTTGTCTGCGACGATACCAACATTGATCTCTATTCTGTACAGATCTAGGTGGTCGGAAAATCGATGGTATTTACCTGCGAGGATACCAGGCTGTGCGAAAAATGAAGTCGTCCTATCTCTTTCGTTATTCGAGATGAACACGCTATTATCATTTCTATTCGTTTCTTCGACTGGATTCTTATCGATAGGAGTGTTGAATGACGTATCAGGATGTTTTTCTTCCGGATCTGGTAATTTTTTAGTTTCAGGTTGCTGTATAAGCAGTCGAAGGGGAAAAAATTAGCAAATTAATACATATTGTTTTTTGCAATACGTGGAATTTGGTCACTTACAAAAACAATGGTCGGTTTCGTGAACGTATCGGTTGCCGGAACTTCCGGCGGTGGAGATGATGAAGGAGGTGGTGATTGAGGTTTCGGCGGTGGCATTGGTAAAGTCGGTTCTTCGTGTTCAATTTTCGGTGGAACAGTCAACTGTGTTTTCTTCGACCCTGTAAAACACAAAGTGTGAAGTTTTCGTAAACCGTTTTTCGTAACCTAATTTATATTCGACTCGAGAAAACGACACGTGTAATAAGAAAAAAATTAAAAACAAACAAACCAGCCGAGATTCAATCTCCGTAGTATATTTATTCGTTTTATACACATCGACCTTAATACTGTGCTAAAAAACGAGCATCTTTTTTCGCGAAAATCCTGAATAATTGAAGCACACTACAAAAATGTCCAACTATCTTGGTTTATACACCTATTTCGCTCGAGTAAAAATCCTTTCCAGGTATAATATCGTAAAAAACATGTCCTTCGAAGCAGCACGTGAAAAATACAGACTTTCACTCAGCTTCAGGATCAAATTTCATTTAAAAACAGTTGGAAATTTTTAATAAATTTTTTTCACATAACTTTTCGTCTGCTGTTTTTTTTTTTTCTTCATCCCTTGGGGAATATATTTTTGTGGACGTCACCGAGAATTATTTATTTTCTTTTTTAAGGTAATAACATTTGTGCTAAGATTAAGTTCAAGTTTAAAGTATACGATAACACAAAGCGTCACAATTAATTAAATATCCGGCCACGAACATGCTTTTCGAAAGAATTCATTGCGTTTAAAAAACTCACCAAGGAACGTGATAAAGCGTGTTTTTATTCACGCCACTTTAAGTAACCCATTCTTCGAAGCAAACTAAATGGCAACGACCTTCAAAAAATACGAATTTTTTAATCGAAAATTAATTTTTTTTTTGAGAAACGAAGATAGATAGGAAAAGGAGAAACTTTTTTCGCAAATTTTGCCAATATTTCGCACTTTTTTTCAAAATACATAGTCGACGTGGTGATAATTAATAAAAATTTCATCCTCGAATTCATTTTCAAATTTCGTCGAAATATTTTTTGAGGATTTCAAAGCTATGAATGTAGCAGTACGAAATTCATGACAACCGCGCACCCCCTTTATCAATGAAAAAAATGTACCTTGACACGCAAGTATCAATACCCATCAAATCCTAATTTTTTTACCCTGTACATTTTGACATTTGTTTTTGCGCCACCCGTTGACTTTTCGAAAAAAATAAATATAAGCATTTTTGTTGCAAATTCTATGAACTTTAATTTTAGTTATGACTATTTTTTTGTTTAAATGCATTTTAAAGGCATTTTATACCACGCAATATTCACAGAAATATACCAAATTTAATTTTTTTTAGGACGCCGCGCTGTGTGTATTGAACGTTTTTAAGCCACCCGTTAACTTGTAGAAATAAAGTAATGAAGCGGTTTTGTATAGGAAATTTCATGCTCTTCAACATTTATTTGAACTTTTTTTCCATTTTGGGCACGACTGAAAAGTTATCAGCATTTCAAAAAAGGAGGTTATGCGAGTATCCACATATGAGACACATGGGGGGAGCGAAGGGGTGGGAATTGTTTTGGAGTCTATGGTGTGTCATCATTCGCATACGTGTGGTCTCCCCCGAAATTATAACCTATTCCCGAAAAAAACAATAATTTTCATTTTTTTCCTCCCTGTATATTTTGACGCGTGTTTTTGCGCCACCCGTTCACTTTTCGAAAAAAATGAATATGACCTTTTTTGTTGCAAATTTTAAGTACTTTAATTTTAATTATGATCATTTTTTTGTTTGAATGCATATTTGAACAGTTATAAGCGAAAAACAACGAGGGGGTTACTTCGGGCCAACATTTGGAGATGTTGCCGTGGGGTGAAATTCGGGTACTTTTTGGTGGTTAATCAGGATACCTAAAGGAACATTTCAAAATCGTAAAATATTTGATGGCTCAAAATGCAATTTCATTTCTTTATTTGACTGGGCTTTGGCTGCCATTATTTTGATTGATTCAAATGATAAGATTTCAAGCTTATGAAGTTATATGAGTGAAAAAAGAGGGGTTCACAGATGTCCACATATGAGACACATTGGGGAGCGATGCGGTGGGAATTTTTCTTGAGTCTATGGTATGTCATCATGCACATATATGTGGTCTCCTCCGACAATAAAATCTATTCGCGAAAAAGGGAGGCAAGTTTCATTTTTTTATCCTGTATATTTTGACGTGTTATAACCTTTTTTGTTGGAAATTTTATGTACTTTAATTTTAGTCATAATCATATTTTTAATTAAACGTATATTCGAAGAGTTATAAGCGAAAAGCAACGAGAGGGTCAGTTGGGGTCCACATTCGGGGGAGTTGCCGAGGGGTGAGGTTGTGAGCTATGTGGGTAATTTCGATCCTTATAAAATTGATTTTTAAAGTTTATAGCTTTTTCGCAGCTAAAATGATACTTTCATCCAGTCCCATCAAATTCCAAATATGAAATGCAACTAAAGTTATTTGCAAACTCTCAATTTTCATTGAACTTTCCTCATTCGACAAATTCTTGAGGATATTTGTAATGGGAAATTTTTTAGAAACGAAAACAAAAGTTTTTATAACTGATATCTATTCGAGCAAAGTTGTTTCGATCAAACGTCATTACACGAATCCAAGGTAAATAAATTTAGTCATTTGTGCACCAAGTATTAAAAAAAATTGCATTCGTCGAATTAATTTTAAAGATAAATAAATGGCACATAATTTATTATCGGGAAGTTTCATGCAGTTTAATTACTCGTATGTGCAATAATTCAACGATAGACTACACAATTAAAACGAGTTCAACAGTTTAAGGTTAATTACTCGCTTACTGACCAATGCAAAGCATAAATATCCACGTCGATGGAATTTTTGCCATCTCGTAGGTACAAATAATTTACAAGATGGAATTTCGCAATCGGTCACTTGACAAAGGGATCCGAATCTGAACTCGAGTGGCGTTCGAACAATGTATTAGAACCGGTATCTGAAGATGGTGTAGCTGTTGCTGGACCAGCTGTACACCAAACACCCTCTTATAAATTATTCTCAAGTCAAATGATCTGTAAACTTGTGTCGACTGCGTATTCGCCATTACCCCACATTTTTTTCCGGCAAATGTATGTATTAATTCATGGGTAGCGTATAAAATTAAAAACTAAGGCAGTTGAATTTTTCGAACGAATTTTCACAAATAGAGCATCAAATTCAAATATTTCGTAACAATTTTCGATCAATTGCCAGACAAAGATGGCTTTTAAAAAATTCGAATAAATAAGGATGTGGCGTAGAGCAAGAAAACAACTCGCGAAAATAAATACAGGAAACAAATACGACAAACAGCCTAGCATCAGAAGCAGCGTTAACTTAAACGCATAAAATTGGCCAACTTATTTTATAGATATTCTAAAATTGGTCCAAAAACACGCAACCTACACCGAAATTTGCATTCAATCGAAAAATTACTCCAAAGCAATAAAATTTGCGTCATAAAAAAGTCAAAGTATCCACTAAACTAATCAATTATCCACTCCTACGTATTCAGATGTGAGCTGGGATCTATTTAAGTTTTGTGGTATCGTCACAATACTAGATATTTTTGCTCGAATCAGATCGAATTTTTTACAACTTTTTGCTATGGAACATGAATTCTGAAAAAAGTGTACGAATAATAACGTACTTATACTTATCGATACTGCATTAATTAGATATGTATAATTTTATCTTCAGCAAAATAAATTTCATATGGTATTTTCAAAAAAAAAAATTTCCAAGAAATAATACGAGTATTTTTATCAACATTTGTGCGATAGCAAAAAATAACACAATTTTCCCAAAAATTCACTCCTTCGTTGCAATTCTACGTTTTTAATTACTAATAACAATTAATATAGCATTCTGCATTTGAAAACAATACCCATTTATTACATTTGAAATACGTTGAAAAATTCAATTTACGAGTCGAACGTAAAAATGAACTTATTTACATTCCACTTTCACTTTAATAATTGTCATGAGAGAAAGAGATTTTAATATGTAAAAATCATAAATCGATCATTTTAATATAAACGATAGCATTCTTCGGTTAATTAATAATTTATCGCGAAACCTAGAATAATACGAGTTCAATCAGCAGGTTATCATCGGAATGATAACGAGTAATTAGAAAGCAAATTGATACAGAATGCAGTGTGATTGAAGAAGTTCACGATTGTGTGTTTTTGCTTACATGTAAATAATCCACCGTAATCAAACCCTTGACTAGATAAATACCAATTAATACGTATAATTTAGCATACGATTTTGGATTTATGCAAGATAGTATAACGACGTAAGCTTAAACGGTGTAAAATTGTATAAACAGATAAAAAAAAGAGTATCAACGTATGTACACTATAAATGTACTCTACTTGATAACATTTTGTTAAACATTCAATTTTCAAATTTCCAAACAATAATAAATAGATTGTGAATAAATTCGTACATGCTGTACATTGAATATTACCTGGAAGTTCAACTCGTGAGTGTTCACCATCTTCATCTGGAGGGCCGAATCCAGATCCACTTGATTCTATAGTATCACCATTCCCTGAACCGTCGGCAAAATCTTCATCATCTATGTAAATATCTTTCTCCTTGGCGACATTCTTTTTCATGTTTACCTTAAGAAAACATACGAGTATTAAGTTCATGTTTATATTTTCACATGCTATTCATATCCTTAAACTTTTAACCAGCGTGTCGAAATTTCTATCCTAAAAGTCACTGTAAGCTGGAAAATCAATGATAACACTGGAACACACGCCGAAGAAATCCTCAAAAGTGAGCATGTAAAACACAAATATTGGACATATTTCCACAATTTCTTTAATTTTTAGTTTCATAAACAGCAGCTGGTTAGTAAAACACCAACAAATCATAGCTTTTCGTGGTTTGTCCAGCTCATCTATCAATGTTTAGAAGCAGCTGCACATTAACCAGGAAGTGACATTTTGAATTTCGATCAGAGGTGAACTCGATGTTAAAATATTTTAGCGATTTCTTCTAGCGTGTAATACAGTGTGTAGAATAGATTTAAATATATTTCGCTTACATTTTCTCCTGTTACAACGGTAAATGTCGATAACACTAAAAAATTGCAGAGTAAAGCACATAATTTTAAATTCATTACAAACACTTTTCACAATTTTCACACAAAATCAAACTAATGGCTAAATGATGAATAAAATAACGTATCACGTTTTTTTAATTTATAATTACATAAATTAAAAACATTGAAACTATAAACTAGGCTAAATTCCCATCACAGTAACAAAACACACCTCAAAATGGTAATCAATGAATTTATGAATGAATGAAATCGACGTTTGGTTGGTTAAATCAAATCCTCCGCTCGACCATTTGTACGAAATCCGGTATCCCAAACGTGTACGACGTTGCCAGCTACAAATAGGCGTCGAATGAGGCCTATATTTCCAAGAAGACGCAAGCTGAAGATAGTTTAAATTTGATTCGAAAAAATGGGAAATTTAATATTTCAGGTTTTTAAAAATAATAAATAAAAAAAATAATGTTTTTCTTAAAACTTTGGAATTCAAGTTGCCCTTTTTATTTCTAAAAATGCAAAAGTAAGTGTTGTGGAGAGAAGTTTGCGTCCAACTGATCTGATTGGTCAATCGAAATTATACATACTTTTAGCGATAATACGCCAACGTGACGTAACATCAAAATTATTTTTAGAGTAAACTCAATCTAATTTTCTATTTTTCCGATGATTTTTTCGGATTTCCTTTCGTTATTTTCATCTTTATGACTTTAAGTTTTCTTTCTGTAGGAATAATGTCACTGCCTCGTAATAGAACTTATTCACAAAACACATATTTCAATTCCGAAATTTTAATTACGTAATACAAAGAAAAAACAGTCACTCAAGTTCCCAATTTTAAAAGTTGAATAAATAAACATCTTCATTGCTTAGTTATTAAATTATGCAGAGCTAAATTTGCTTTAAAAAAATGTAACTTTGAAGTTACAAACAAAGAAAAATGACGAAAATATTAATCAGAAGAGTACAATAACAATATGCATTATCGTGTCTTATACGTGTACAATTTGACAAAATCTATTTGCTTTAAATATACGTAATTCTTAGTCTAATGACTAGAGTAACCTATAACCCAACACAAAAGTTTAATAATTACAATATAATAAATAGGTAAATTATTTTATAAATCAAACTAACCTTTCTTATTACTAAAATTTGATGCTATTAATCATCAATGCGTGTGATTCACATACACAATCACGCACAATCACCTAATACGACGAAAAATATGTTGTTTTTTTTCTAAACTAAACAATTATGAGCTCGTTAGCAACAGAAACACAAGAAAGTAACTTCTTTACAAACAGGAATGGTAAAAACGATGCAATAATAAAAGAATAAAAAACAATCGAAATTAGCGACTTGACGTAATCATAAAAACAATTTTAAATACATATAAAAAATACTTTTTATACAGGAATTATTCGTACAAGAATACAGATCATCGCCATGCTTGTTTTAGAGCTCTTTTATAGGCAAAATGTTTCGTAATCAAAGTTGAAGCAATCAACAAGACTAGCACGATAATAATTAACACATAATCGAAGTCTTCTTTAAGTAAGTCGAACGTTTTAGACGGCGCGGTTCTTGTATAAAATAGATCTGCAAGAAGAACACCATGATAGCAAATTAATAATAATAATTCCAATTTGACATAAATTAAAAAACCGAAATTTACCTAAACCATAAACAAATACGAGAGAAGTAGATTCTAATCCACTTGGCGATGTAATAATACCGCGAGTTCTATGCAACGTTCGATTATAATTAATCATGGTTTCAGTTGGAATAGGAATTTCGGGCATGTAAGGTATAATGCCTTCTTCTTTCATTTCAGGAGTAGATACAGTAGGTCTCCTCGGGTCCAGAATTACCCAAGGTAGTTCAACTATATTTCCCGTACTGAGGGCAACTATTCAGAAAAATGAATTGGTAATTAAAATGTCTTTGCAAGTACAAGAAATACTCGATTTAATAATTTACCTAATACGTGTTTCGATGTTATTCCTTTTTCGGTGATTGTTTCTCTTGCAGCTTCGATAAATGAGGTAGGTAAAATATAAGACTTGTTATCAATAATGGGATGTAAATGTTTCGATTGAGCAGAAGAAAATGCTGTAAAAATAGTAACCGTAAAGTATGCTTGAATGGCATAATGAAAGTTAGGATTTAAGACGTTTACCAGTAGAATTTTGTTGCGTTTTTCCTTCGTATAGTTCATAAGTTGATACTTCAGTCCGTCTAGTTTTGTGATTGAAATACATCAATACAACCCAATTTTCAGAATGAACCAAATGTACAGGATCTGTGCCTCGGTGACGAATACCACCATTCACATGAACGCTGCCATTTACTAGAATACCAGTTATACTATCCACGAAATATAACGTCAGCATAGCTAAAACAAATGGTATGTTTAAATTCCTTTTCTACGGAAGATTCCGGCTGAATGTAAATAAATTGATAATTACTTTTCTGATCTTCAGGATTGATGTCTTTCGATACCACAGCAATCAAATTAGGATTGATATATTTGTACAGAACGCTACGATCTCCTAGAACTCTTCCTTGAGAGTGTACTTTTTCGATGGGATTTTTACCAGATATTTTGACGATTTTACCACGACATTTGACATTCCAAGCAGGAACCAACGTCATTTTCTAATAAAATTTTCACATTACACATTAAAGAATTCAAATTAAAACATTACGAAAATATCTACACTTACAGAAACGTCAGAACTGAACGTGTATCCATTTATGTCACATGTTTCCGCATTAGCAACGTAGATATATAAACTACTGGCGATTTCTCTAAAAATAGGCAACGTTCGTTCGGGATAAATATGTACGCCATCATTTTCGTCCATTAATAAGAGACCTTGTAAGTGATCCTCGACAGTAGTTTTTGGAATCAGCATACCCTGCTTGATTTTGTAATTTAGCTCGATAGGAGAATCTAAATTAAAATAAACGACAGTTATTATGGAATTCAACATTCATACAAAAACTGATGACAAGTTCTTACCGAATTTTCCGGTAACTGGATTGAAACTAATTATTACACCGTTTTGCGAGTCCTATAAAAATCAATTCGTTAATCAAAACGTTTTTGGGGTTGAAAAAAATTAAATTTTCGATACATACTCGTTGTTTGATCAAAATTGTACACTGCATGGGATGAGGATAGTGACGATATGTGCGTTGAATGTACAAGGGTATTCTCACTTCGAAATCTTCACTCGAAGCAGGAAATGGTTCATATTTCTTATTCAACATGTAACTCCAATGAATTTCTTGGTTTATATTATCCAAAGCATAAATCTGTAGAAACATATTCATGTGAATTGAGTCTTAAAAACGGTAATGCTTAATATGGTAACATATGGTTACTGAAAAAAACTTACTTTCATATGCTTAGTGATGATTAATATAATTTTGTGCAAATTGAAATAATCACGAACTAATTTATTCTCGTTTTTCACAGAAAACGATTTTTCTAGGATACCAGATAAACTGAGTAAGAATTTTTGAAACTGGAATACGTGACTTGAAATTCGTCGCGTAAACATATTGATCAGATCAGCTAAAACATGAAAATAATAATTGATATAAACTAAGAATTACGTTAAGTAACGCTAACGGCGGCTTTAATCATTTTTTTCTATGAAACTACGTCAAGTCGTTACTTCTACTCAAATTTAGCAATAAGCAGTGCGTATTTGACTCTCTGACAACAGTATACGATTTATATCAGAGAATTCATAAAGCCGTCAAACTGAAAATAATCACTCTCAAACCTAATTCGACTTACCAGCTTGTATAACATAATCCATTACTGGCATGTAAAATAAACAAATTAAAATAATTTATTGATCAGTGGTTGAAATTTACTTATTTATTTTAAAAATTCAATTACTTCGAATACTCACATTCTTTGGTCTCAAATTCGGTTTGCATTTCTGCTTCTGTGTCAGACATAGGCAACTCAATGAATTCGGCGGTAATGATGCTCGATAATCCTTCTTCTCTTACCCATTCAACTTTTCCTAAATTATTAAAATGCGTTATAATCTAGTTCAAAAATACAGTAAAATTACTCATAAGCTGCTCTTACCCGGACTATTCAAAAATATAACAGATCCATCACTGGTTGTAAGCAACATTACACAGGACAGAGACCCGCTGGCTTGCTTGTAACAATCAACACTAGATATGGTAATACTTCCAACAGCATGCTTCAAAGTATACCGATTAGAAAACGATGTTCGTTTCGGATTCAAGAAATATCCATTTACTTCAAATTCAGTCTGTAACCGTGCAAATTTTCAAATATCTATTCAAATAGACAATTCACCTGTCAATCTGCCATAATTTACCCCAGAAATAGGTAGAACAGTAATTTCCAAAACGGAAACTCCTAGATCTAATAAATCAACCCAAATGTCACCATCAATTGGAACTGTATCTATGAGTTCGAAATTAGATTGATTCAAATTGGCAAATAATAATTTCTGGTCAGCAGTTGATACAATATACGATGGTTTTCGATCGTAAGGAGATGCTTGAATATCGCGTATACGTTGGGGTCCAGGAACTACAATATTTGAATTAGCTTCTACGTCGATACCAGCAGATTGGGTCAAATTTATCAATACGGTTTCGCCTTGCTCGTTCAAACAAAGCATTGTCCATTTACTTATCGAGCACCTAATAAAACAATTCAACATTAAAAAGTTAGTACAAACAAGAACCATGTTTCAATTGACGATAATTTGTACATACTTGTCCTTCGCGGATACTGGAGCATTTATACTTCTATCGAGTGTTTTTTCACCATTGAATATTTTGAAAGTAGAAATTTCGATATTATTCGATTTGATTATAACTCTATATAGAAGGATTTCATGTGCAAACCATAATATTTGCTGCGGATCTTCCGATCTATAAACAAACGAAATGCGTTGGATATTTCTACAAAAGAATTTTCAGGTATTATCAGCCAACGAATACGTACTCATTTTGTTGCATACTCCATTGATGCATTAATGCACCTTGTTTAGCATTCAAGATTCTTACGAGAACTACATCGCTACCGCTGACTACGAACACGGCGTGATTGACTTGATGTAAAAGATTTATCACACCTCTGCTTCCTTTTTCGAGGACATTTCGCCACTTGATTTCGCCTATCAGAAAACAAAAAAAAATACATGCAATGTACGCCTAGGAGAGATCTAGGGAAAATATAAATTACAAACCAGTTTTCAACGTTAGTGCAGCGACGGCATTGTGTTCAGTGGCTACATAAACAACTTCGTGGAAATTGATCCCATTATCAAGTCTGGAATACTTCACTTCTCCAACCAAATCTTTTTTCCTGCGAAAAAGTAAAAATGAAAGTAATACAGTGACTCGTTGAAACACTTGCCATGTAACATTAAATCGTCTTACCAGTCAAATTTACCAATCTGATCTTCATATAATGCAGAGCAACCATTATGTAATAAAATCACAGCAAATAAAGTAAGAAAGACTTTTGTAGTCATTGTGAATCTTAATAATACATCAAATATTTTACAACGAAAGTTAATACAGTAAGGTTGAAAAAAAATCTATAGCATAATACAACTTAGTACCGGTATATCAGACAAAGTTTAGAATTAAATTGAAACGTTACTTCGTGGTAAAAAAATGTGTAACACGTTCCTAATCAGTCATTGAATTACACTTGCTGCCATAATTACATTCAATGTATGCTACGAGACTATAGGAAATGAAAACATGATACTTCTTTTTAAAAAGAGAAAATTATGAAAAATTTAAACATGAAACGAATCCTGACTAATTAATTACCTCCACCTCAGTCTGCCATCGGTTTAATTTTTCATTTCGAGTTTTCGTTTATCATTTTATCAATCCTGTAAATCCATTGAGATGAAAAAAAGAGCAGATAATCGAAATCAAAGAACGTAGATGTATCGGTTTTTAGGTATCTAGGGCGGAACTACAGTTTGCGTCGCGTGCATTTCTTATCAATCACGTTATCAATTTCCATAAAAAAAAAAAAAACAGAAAATTGCGCTGAAAAATGAAATTTCGTTTTCATCTAAAGAATTATATTTAATTAAAATTTTTGATATTATTTTTATATTAATATTTTGTATTATTCAATGAACACCACTTTTCCTGTATTTTTCGAAGATCATTTCATCTTGAAATTCACTTTTCAGTTCATAATTTTCTTGCAGTTTTAGCAATATGTTGACGGAAGTAAGCAACTTTATTATATTCTTATTCCAAACTCTCATATTTCTGACAAATTCTTAAATTCTGTATTTTTTTGTATAATATTCCAGATTCCAGAAGAACATAAAAATGTAATAAACGTCGCATTTGTGGAGTTGAAATCCGTTTGCGATAAGATTGTTAAAAATCCTAGTAGCAAAAACTGTGCCGAATTTATGAAAATAGCCGAAAAAACACCTAGCTTGGCGTTTAAATATCTGTTGGAGTATTCCGTATTTCCACTACACCTTCATTTGCATAATCACATCTTTAAAAAAGTTAAACTATCGTTAGTAATACAAAACAGATGACTATTGAATTACGATCTTGGAAAATCATCTTATTTATTTTGTTTTTGTTTTGTTCCAGATCCACTACTTTGATTGATTTATTGAAATGTTTCAAAAAAGTATTATCAAAAATTTCATTGAATTCCAGCTCAAAATTCCTCGATTACAGTATTCTTTTGTTGAGAATTGTACTAGAATTTGAAAAACATCAAACAAGTATGATTTTTCGAATAAAACAAACTACGGTATCGTTCACCTTCTTCAACAGTTTTAATTTGTTTTAATTACAGTTGATGTTTCTGAAGATGTAAAATATGAAGTTACTGAATGTTTAATGTATTTGTACAAAAATATTGAGAATAGTTTATTGTACGAAATTTACAATCCTTCCGAAAGAAGATTTTGTCATCCTCAAGCTGTCTACTTCTGTACACAAGTAGCAAAGAATGAAAAATTATTGAAATTAAGGTAACACTTCATTTGGATCCACGATTGTACTCGTAATTGACTTAAAAATGATTTGAATTATTTGATTACAGAGTCCTTGCCTTAAAGTGCCTTTTAGTTATAAGCAGAATCGATGGAGAAGAATATTCTAGTATACGTGATAAAACTCTAAAATACAATGTTGTTGAAACTATAGCTCTCATGTTTCCTGGGATCATATCCACTTGCCACGTAGTTATTATATCAGATTCACTAATTCATCATAGTTTATTTATAGTACGTAAACAAGAGGGATTTCATTTTTATTGAAATTACACGAATATACCTTGTTGAAATAAATGTTTTCATATTACAGTTTGCCATCAGAGTCTTCAGTCGAATAGTTACCTTAATCTTCGAAAATAACACCACCGAATCAATTAGCGAAACTGATTTTACATCTAAAATGACTCGATTAATTTCTAAAACCGAAGCAGCTGAAGAAAAATCTACAGTGAAAAATTCCAGGTTAACAGAAGAATGGTATAAAGAATCTGCACAAAAATTACTCACGTGTACGAAAGGCTTCATACCGATCTGCGGGAACCTTCATTGGAAAGTTCGACTGGAATTGGTTAAATCTGCTGATCTCATGCTTACCAATTGTTGGAGGTACGAGTATATTGAAATATTATCGTATTCTTCGAAAAACTTTTTAATGCTCTCATACTGATCATTTTTGCAGGAATATTAAAACATTTTCAACCACATTAGTTGAAATTTTGATCATGATGTCTTGTGATAATATGAATGAAGTGGCTAGTTTAGCTCAAGTATCATTGAAAAAATTACTTGATCAGGATACCCAGTGCAGTCAACAAATCTTAGAATTCTTAGAAGAAAATTTATGTTCATTGCTTGATTCCATTATTTCATCGTTGAACGCTGTTGGTAGGTTGAACTTTATTAATTTTGTTTGAAAATTCATGTACATATTTTTGTAAATATGCATTTCTTACAGATGAAAATGCTCTGTTATCGAATCTCAATTTGTTGAACGGTTACCTTAATATTTTGGATATGAATCACGTATTGAAATCATCTTATCATTTGAAGCGTTTAGTAAGCACTCTTATACAAACAGTACGCTTCGATCCATCATCTTTAAATTCTTTTCATGAATTCAGAATACAGGGTATGACTTGATCAAATCGCTTTTCTTAATTATGTATTATTTTTAATTTGATGCGATTTAAAAAAATAGAATTAGGAGTTTCGTACTGCGACGGAGTAACAGCCATATCGTGGAAAAACACAAAATATTTAAATAGTCAAACAGAAGAAGCATTAAAAAATATTTGTAACACTTTATCTCGCAAAATCGATACCGAAAGTACGACATTTTACTTATTAGATATTTTCGAAACCGATATTGAAGATAGAAAAGAAGTAATTTACCTAATCAACAATCTTCTGCTCAATAGTACGTAAGAAATCATTCATTTAAACGTTTATTGCTTAATTTCAATATCTTATTAATTGACATCGTTATGTTCTAGGCAAGCAAAAATACAGCGAAAAATATTTCAACGTTATGAAATCTATATTAAAAGTTTTCTTGAATTCTTCGTATTGGTCAGTGCCAGTTAATTCAAGTGACGATGATTTTTCTGAATTTAGACCTCTATCTGTGATCCACAGTAACATATTGCAAGTAATTATAAAAAAATCCTCGATAAGATCACGATTCAAGAAAAATGAAAACATAAATCAGTCGTCCATTTGATTTCAGGTTTGTCTTTTAACTGAAGGTATTGGAAATATAGCAGAATCCTTACAAACCAAGTTCCATCCTTTATTGCTAACATGTTTATATCCGATAATTGAAAACGCTGGAAATTCTAACGCTTTTATTAGTTCAGCTGGTAACGTACAATAAATTATCTTTCTTAATTCACGTACCTAATCTGTAGCGCATTAAAAAAACTTGAAATTGATTTTTATTCGCAGGCTTAGCAGCAATACAAAAAATCACGACGAGTTGTGGCTATTCCAATATCACCGAACTCATTACCGACAACGTTGATTATGTTATTCATCACGTCGCTTTGAAATTACGAAATCTTAAGCGAAATAAAAAAGTATTTGCTGTACTTGATGTTATCATACTGCATTGCGAACAACAGTCGCTCAACGTTTTATGCGACATTACTGAGGTATGAAAAAATGAAAATACTCGTATTTCCTTCGTTCGTTCGTTTTATTTCGATTTATTTCCATTTCAGACTTTGCTAAAAAGCAACGATATTCTGAGCGAAGAATTTCGTGAAGGATTTCTAAAAGTATTTAGAAGTTTTGTTCGCAAACTGAGAAAATGGTTTGCTCCTCTTTTCAACGAGGATATGTGCGCTTTAAACGAATCTGATGAAAAGCATATCGAATTTCTTGTCACCGTTGATCAATATGTTCATAAAAATAAAAATCCAAGTCTAATTCCTAATCGTGTCAAAGACGAAGAACTAAGTATGGATGATGTTTTTCGTAGAAATGTCAAGTCAGTTTTATATTTGAAATAATACTCAAATCTGCATAAAATATTTTTTCAAACTATGCATATTTCTTATTAGTTTTGATGACTCGGAATCAGAAGATGATGACGATAAAAGTAATGAAGAACTTTCACCGGAAAACTTCACTCGAGAGGCTCGAGAGGAAGATCTCGATGAAGAAATAGAGAAGCCAGTTCCTCAGCATATTCAATTAATTATTTCTGTAGCTAACAGACTTCTGCATGTATTACCAACCAAATGCGTTATAGATAAAATAATAATATTGGAGGTACGTATTTTGACAAATAAACGACGAAATATAATAATAAGTATGATATTGCTAGAGTAAAAATATTTTCATTTTTAGATTCTAATGGACACTACGTTGATATTATGTGACATGGAAAATCAATTATTACCCTTAGTTCATAAAATATGGTCTCCGCTAATGAACAGATTCAAATACGATAATAAAGATTCACTAGTATTAAGGCGTTGCTTCGAATTACTCTGCATAATGGCAGTTACAGCCCGCGATTTTATTAGAAGTCGCACCCTCAAGTAAGGCTAATTAATGTTTTATTATTGGCAAAAATTCAACATTACGCGTCTAATCCTATTAATGGAATAATTTTTTTAATTTCAGCGAAATTTTGCCAATTCTAAATGATTTCTTATCATCGTCTTCCATCGACAGTAAACTCAAGGATAGAAAATCCATTTATAGAATGTCTCAGAAATATAAACTCCAGCATATCTTATTACGCGAACTGGGGCATCTATCAACTTATATCTGTTTGCAAGAAAAAGAACTCAATACTGTTTTACAAGTGGCGTCGTTTTATTTAAGTTCGAAACAACCTCAACCGTTACAAGTACGTAGATTTAGTTAATCGTTTTTTTCATCGAGCTTTATATTTTAATAACACTTTGAATTACAGGTAGCTGCCGTCGATTTATTCAAAATCGTGGCGTGTACTCATTATGAAATTGTTTGGGTCCATTTGATGTCTTTATATCCTTCTCATACGATTTTGTATCCTCCTAATAATGATACATTCGATACAATTCGGGTAAGTGAACGACTTCCTATTTTTACAAATATTTTCACAAATCTGTCATACCTACTTATTTACACACATTTTTCAGGTGATAGAAAAAGAAGAGAATAAAGAATACGAGAAAAATGTTACTTTGCTTTATGATTTAATGTGATTTGTTTTGTACTTCGAAAGTTCGAAATTAAATTTTAAAATGTTTCACGTCATTATTGTTTTTATCAAAGAATTATATTTTCGATTTAAAAGATTATAAAATTGTGTTGTTTTCTCAGCAGAATTTTTTCGATCCAGCTAGAGTGTAGAGAACACCAAAAATAATATTGGAATTTTAAGCTACGGTGACTAGTTTTAAACTTGGTTAAAATTAAAAATTTGCTCAACCTAAAAAAAATGAAAAAAAATCTTCGAAAAAATAAAATTTTAAAACAATTGATGCTGGGTTGTACTTGTACGCAATGACGAAAATCCAAAATTACTTTTTCTGCAACCTTTCAACGAAGAACCTTGACTAACCTTGACAAAAACCGGTAAAACTGAGTGGTAGGGATGGTATGACTTACGACGAGCACGACGTGCTGCGCAGTAGAAGTCGTCTACGTCTAGTTGAAAGAAACGGATTCGTGTGTTGTGTTATGTCATGTCTCGTTCTCTCGTCTTGTAAGTACAAAGCGTGCCTTTTTTTCACCAATCGTTCTTTTTTCCGTCATTTTTTTAAAAATTCGTGTATTTCTGTCTCATGTATTTTAATCATATTTTTTCAATATTGTTTAGTTATTTCAAGTACTCGCGCATTTCAAACGTACAGCAGCGTTTAATTTGGCAAAGACTCCTTTGTCTCGTGTTTACTGTCAAGTGTCGAAGTTGCCGTATGTGTGATGAATGTTTCTAAATTCGAATTACCGGTTTATTTGGTGTAAGTAAGCGATGATTTGGTCAATTGGTGAGTTTTTTGAAAACAATTCAACGTTTAATTAGTATCTGTAGTATTTGTTCAAGTAGACGCCTAATGGCGGCCACGTTACGTCGCGATAGATCAAAAATTACGTCATTTTTTTGTAGATTGGAATTTTTCTGGTACCGGTTTTCATTGTTCTATATATTTATGATCACAGATGAATGATTGTGTTTAATTTTTTGTAATTTGTAAGTTTTCATGTTTGTTAATCTAAAGTTACGCGACGTTCTTAATCGTAAAGGGAGGAGGGATTAAATTCAGCTTCAGCGGTCGTGACGTCAACGATTGCAGTTCGGTGTTACACGTAGTTAGTCCGGGCACTATCGTCATAAATAAAATTTTGAATGCTTTGTTTATCTTAGTTGGGTTATGAAAGCTTTTAATTGAAATGAATTCCACTTCAGGTTTGAGTTTTTGAGTAATTTTGGTTCATGTTTGAGTTGGTTGTTGTGTTCAGCAGTGACCGAGTCGCGAAATTTTTAATTCGAGTCACGAATCATTGAATGAAATACGAATCGAATCAATTTTGTTTCGAATCCTTAAAAAATGATCCGTGATTCGAATCACGAATCATTTGAATGAAAATAATCATAGGATTCACTTTCAGCATCTCCATTACCGTCACTGTCCAAAGATCAACGTTACGATTAGGAATAACGATATTGGCAATATCATCAATAGACGCAGAAGTATCTTCGTATTCACTATTCACTGTCACTCGTGATTGTTTTAATTTTCTTCTTATGATTCGAATCACAGTCACTACTGGTTGTGTTTGAATAATTTCTTTTAGTTTCGGTTCCTGTTTATGGTTTTCAAACCATTTTGTTTTAAGTTCGATTATGTTCGGTTCCGGATTACGGTTTTTGAATAAATTTGTTTCGGGTTCGGTTCGGTTCGGTTCGGTTCGGTTCGGTTCGGTTCGGTTCAGTTCCGTTCTGTTCCGGATTACGGTTTTTGAATCATTTCGATCCGGGTTAAAAAATTATTCCAGTTCGGGTTCATTGATTTTTAATCAGTGTTTTTTCTATGTGACCAAACATTTTCAATTTTATTCAAAGTTTTCAAGTTTTTTTATTTTTTATTTCTGAATTTTGAATTGAATTTTCGAATTTTTCATGTTTCGATTTCAGTCTTATGACTCTTCATTTAATTTCAGCACTATAATTTTTGAATGTAGTTGAAAAGTGTATGAGAACTCCAAATCGTTATCTGAACCATTTTTCATTACGGTCCCGGTTATGGTTTGGGTGGTTACGGTTTTTGGATGGATTCGGTTCACGTTCGGTTCAACTTCCGTCTCCTTGTGCGTCATTCAGATCTATTCATTGATTTTCATCATTTTGGGGGGGGGGGGGTGCTCCCGATTAATTATTTTACTGTTCGTGTCTTGTGAAATTGTTGATGTCACTTTCTATTCTTTCGCTTCTCATTTTTGGTGATTTTCATGTCGTTTTGTCGAATGCTCAGTTTTAAAATTTTAATAAAACGTCTTTCCAAATCGACAATAATTATCGGTAGAAAAAAAGGAGAAGGTCTTTGATTTTAAAAGTATGTTATAATCAAAAGATGAAGTAGATAACACAACGCGCATCCAATCACGTTCGGCGTTCCTGTTTCCAGCTTTAAAGTATAAATACGTTGAAAGTGTGGTAACGTGGTAACACTGGTAGAGCTTTCAAATTCACGAACTGTTAACTTTGGCTTCACTAATAACGAATTTTACTGTGAAGGCATTTGAAAGTTGTACTTTACCGAGACGCTCGTCGTTTTGCGTATTTTTTCGCCGTGTATTTTTCGTTTTCGTAATTTTTGAAGTAACGTGAGTGAATATGCGTAATTTATGATAATTTTTTTTACCGATTGTTCTATTATTAATTATTTTTAAATGAAAGGGTTGTTTTGAATTTTTTTAACGTCGATCTACGATGAATTCGTGTGTGTTGTATGTTTTATTCATCATTTTTAACGCTATCAAAGGTAAGAAATTTGTATGCAATTATTTTTTCAAACTCAATTTTTGAAAACTCGTAGAATTTTATGGACTTTTATATCTGTAGGATTCTCATGAATATTTTCAATCTCACGGTTGTTGTATGATTTTAGGATTTTTTAAATGTAAAAAGTGAAGTATTTTTATAATTTTACCGAGTCGTAGTTTCGAGTATTATATAAATGTTTACATTTTTTCGTGATTTTATTAATTTGATTATTTTTATGGAAATTGAAAAAAAAACTGATTCAATTTTTTGACAATAATTTTCCAAATGCACGATTTCCATGATTTTAAAACTTTATTTTTAACTTGGTGAATTCTGTGATTTTTATGATTGGTGATTTGAATCCAGTGTTTTGATGATTTTCAATCCTCAATTAATACTTGCTTTTGTACTGGAAATTATTTTACGATTTTTATTCGGTTCAGTTCAAACATCTTAGCATTAGATATTCGTTTCTAGAACGCTTTCTCAATAAAAATTTATGTCTGGTTGGATTAAAGACCTTAATTTTCTTACCGACGTTTTATTTGAGTCGTGTACGTATATAACGTAATCGTACCGCGAAGCAAAACCTCGAAAATAGATTAAGCTTTTACAGTAGCTGGCAATTTGTTTAACCTGAATTAGAAATATGATGGTACATGAATCAAGTCAAACTTTATGTGGTTTTGTGTACGAGAGTAAAATACGCTTGGCGGCCTTTAAACGTTAATTATAACTGTACTTTATTTCGTCGTGATTGTAAACAAAGCTCTAGTAAACGATATAAGTACGCTATTTAACGTCGAAATTTAATGTCGTTCAAATATTTTTGCGAAATTAAACGCTATATCTTTGAAATACGCGAGTACTCGATGATCAAAATAATTAAGAAAGAAATAAGCGAAGTTTTTAAAAAATATAGAAAAAAGAACGATTTGTGTAAAAAATTGAAATTTTTCTATATTTTAATTCTAATTTTTTTTTCATCACCTACCTAATGACAGAATTAGTAGAGTGTAGAAGATATGAATACGGTCCAGGGTAGTAATATGATCTCTCTCTCCCCCCCCCCTCATTCTTCATAATCGAACAATGCTACAAAATGGAAGATACTGGTAACTAGTATCATTTGTGATAGAAGAAACATTTCTGGGGCCTCTCCATTCATTTTCATCTAATTACAAACACGGTGTTTACCAGGTAGTGAATTTTGTCAACATTTCAATATAAGTATAGTGTAAAAATCGAAAAATAGAATTGAATTCAACTGAAATGAGGAAATTTCAATTTTTGAGTGCTTTTTTTTGGAAAAATTCTCGCTCTGGCTCAATACGTTTACTTCCTTTAAAAAGTTGGTTTTCATTTTTAAATGACACCTACTTTTTGTTTTTCACTTGTTTTACCTCCAGTGCAACGAATATTGTCAGTTGTGGGGGGAGGGGGTGGGGTACAGAGTTGCATTCCTTATTTTGACAAAATGATAGAAACCTATTTTGTTTTATTGAATTTTACATAAGATCTCTTTTTTTTCGCGAAGAACCCCCCCCCCCCCCCCCCCCCCCCCCCCTCCTTCAAAAGTTAATCCGGCTACACTACTGATATTCTTGAAAAAAACTTATCAATAATAATTTTCGTTTTTTTCAAAAAAAGCTTGCTTTTTATTGTATAAAATCTTTCCTCTTTTACTCTCCTCCCCAATATGAAATTTTTGAAGTTTTTCTTGTAATTTTGAAAAATGGAGCGTCTAGTCATATTCCTGATAAGTTTTTGATTGCTGGTCCAACACTGATTCAAATCATTTATGGTGGAGTGGCCTTCAGAAAGTTTTTTGAGAAGTAGTGATTTTTGAAAAAAATGTCGGGTAGACACCATATAAGTAATGAAATTGTTTTTTGGCGAGTATGCGAATTTTTATCTTGTGCTTCAAACTTGTGTGGTAGTAATATAAACCATCCTCGGAAAATTTTAAATTTCGATGTAATTAGTCAAGATTTTGAATTTTTTGCTGGGTCATTTTATTACATTTCCAAAATCTCTACCTTTTGTATCTAAGTTTTGTTTTGGTAATTTGAAATTCAAACAACGGTAACTGAAAATGTGGGAAAACATGAAATGAAGTTAGACTATTTTACGAACATTTTGAGACTTGGAAATCTGATTTGTTTACCCCTTTGGATGATGAGCTATGAAACAAAACGAAAAGGTGATCCATATTCCTACCTTTTGCTCTACTAATCGATGTATTATTGGGATCGTGGGTAACCGGCTGCCACTAGGGGTGCACAACTAATTAATTCACTCACAACAATAATTCCAAGATAGGAACTCAAAGAGTGCAATCATTTAGCCCATTTTTTCACTATACCCATCGTCTTCTCAGCATTGGAATAATTTAATTGGAAAATTGATCACATTTTTCAAGCTTTCTTTTATTTACCTCGACGATTTTTTCACTGTTGCAAACCTCGAGAAATTTTTTATTTCGCTGTGTGATTCTACGTTGAACGTAATAAGATGCTTTTAAAAACTATATTAACTTCATAAAAACTCTAAGCCTTTCATTCTTTGAAGTTATAAAGTGGAAAAGAGGAAAAAAAGGATAAAAAACAACGTTGTTTATTCAACTTTTCACGCATTGCGAGAATTTCTTTCGGTGTTACGATTCTTACACCGGTAAACTTGGAAATAATTAAATTTCAAAAGATTCCCGAATATAAATCAACTTCCGGTTTTTTCTTCTTTTTAACGAGCCGTTAAACTTTTTTCGTGTCCATCTTTCGGATGGGTTTTTCTCGACTTTTTCCATTCTGTTGTTTTCAAGCGATGAAATTCGAACATGCGTTTGTTGGACGAGAAATTCAAAGAAGGCTCTTTTTGCGATGAAAGTATAATCGAATTGAAATTCTATTGAAAATATTGCAGAATATCAAGTCACCGCAATGCGGAAATGCACTTTTGATTACCGATTAGATTTTCATAAAGGGTTAATATTATGAAAAAAATTAGCTCCGCGACTTTTCGTTTTTCGTTATGTACCTACGTATCTAATCTACGTTTTATGTATTTGTACGAGATGGTATAGAGATTACAACGTTACGATGTTGGATTCCAATTGGTATGTACGTCTTGTATATTTGCGAGCTCGGCGGTATTACATACCAGGCCTGAGGAAGGTACGACGGAATTTCGAAATAGGCGGGTTGTAAAGCTTCTCTTGAGTGAAATAAATGATATTCTTGCGCGTTATTTACTCTCTCTCGTTTTAATTGATACATTATACGAGCGACATGTAAGGCTGATGCTGTAGCATTTCGTTCTCTGCGAAGTATTTGTAGGCGAAAAACCGCCAATCTAGAGGTACCATTTTCATTTACCCCCTAGCTTCTACAGAAAAGACTTGCATAAAAAGTAAATAGGCTAAAAGAAAGCCCAATTTATCCCCTTTCACATGGTAGACTTCATTTTTCAATTTCAGCGTGTCTATTATGCGAAAAATTACGAAATGGTAGATACGAATTTTTCAATTTCAAAAATCCAAAATTCTCTTTTCATCACTATTGAAGAATTTGTGTTTTTATTCGACACTAATTTTGTTTTATCAATATTGAATCTGAAAAAATTTGTTTTGAGTTTTCAACATTCACTCTAAAACTCGTTATTAGCAGGACACGGATATATATGCGCTAAAAAACGCACAATATGCGTTTATTACTAAAAAATATGCGGTAACGATATGAGTATCATTTTGAAGGGCGTGAATAGCTGTGCTTCATTTTAAGGTAAAAATAAGATAAAAATGAGACCAATGATCGTCAACTCGTTTTAATTATCGTTGATATCCACAGACGAAATATTATTATAAAATGAAATTATTAAATTACATCTTAGATTTTCAACTTTGAAGCTACGACGTTGGTCATCTAGAATCTGTTTATATATGTAGACTAAAACTGCGTTCGACGTCAATAGATACCAAAGGTGCGTATTTATACGCCAGTACTGAATTCGCGCTTGGAGCGTTTTTTTTTTTTTTTCAACGCAGTAGTGAAAAATTTGTGAAAAAAGTGAATTTTTTGTCTTTTAGTGAATGAAATGTCAAAAATTAGGGAAATATGCTCTGAAACAGTGAAATATGAGCTAAAATAGCCAAAAATATGCAATAGACGCTGCACGAACGAGAACGAAATGATTCATTTTAAGAAGTGATAAGCATGTGATAAGGAATTTTTAGTGGACGCAAACTGT